>JABUQX010111881.1:25000-33942 GCA_015478945.1 Trachelipus rathkii | reverse complement strand
ACACACACACACCACACCACTAGGCTTTTTTACACACACACAACATAAACCACTAAGGCTTTTATACACACACACATTAACACCACCCACCCCATAGGCCACTTACGCTCACACCTACACCTACACACCACACACACACAAACACACATACCCTAGGAACACATACACCTATCCTATATACACACGACACATTCTACCCTGCACCAAACCCCGCCAACTAAGCGGATTAGTGATGCTTTTGTTTACTGTTTTACAACTTGTTCCTTAACTCGTATGTATTTACTGTTTTAACTCACATATTTATTTAAATTTTTACATACCCTTAAAGCAGTAAATCCCAGTAAATCAAAGAGTGTTACATAGCAACAACGGTGCACCTTTAGTATGCTTTGTTTTTACTGCTTTACTGCTCTAACTCATGTTTTACTGCTTTTAACTCAGTATGTTTTACTGCTTTAACTCGCCAATTTTTAATTATACATACATACCGTTAAAGCCAAGTAAACAGTTAAATCAATACGAGGGGGGGCACCCTAAGCAGCAAGTGGGATAGTATGCTTTTGTTTTACTGTGTTTTACTGCTTTATCTTTCTGTTTTACTGCTTTAACTCATGTATTTTACTGCTTTTAAACTTATATGTTTTACTGCTTTAACTCATGCTTTACTGCTTCATAAACTCATGTTTTACTGCTTTAACTCATATGTTTTCACTGCTTTAAACCTCACCTATATTTACCATTACACTATACATACCTAAAGCAGGTAAATCAGTAAATCAATAGTGGTGTGACCTAAGCAACAAGGGCATTAGTATGCTTTTGTTTTACTGTTTTAGTGCTTTAACTCATATGTTTTACTGCTTTAACTCATGTCTTTACTGCTATTAACTCATATGTTTGTACTGCTTAACTCATGGTTTTACTCCTTAACATATGTTTTTACTGCTTTAACTCACTATATATTATTAAAAACATTCAGTGTTTTCTTTTTATATTTTTTATTTGTTCTTAATACTCTTTTATTTATCCTTTAATTATTAATTTTTATTTATTTTTATTATATTTTATTAAATTAATATTTATTTGATTTCTTATTATTAGATGAAATATTTACTTCATGCCTATTGTTATTATATTTACACCCACACATACACACATACACACAACGCACACACCCACAACCACACACACACACACACCACACACACACACTTACACCCCACACCTACACCGTACACACATAACACTAAAAACATGCAACCCACACCCTACACACACCACACACGACAACACATCCACCACAACACACACACACACACACACACACACACACACACACAAACACCAACACACACTAGAACCACCCTGTTTAAACATATCAAATAAGTTCTTTTGTTCATGACCAATATACTTTAGTTAGTAATTAAAACAATTTTTAATTAAGCATTAGTTACATTTATCCCACCAATTCAAGAATAACTAAAATTATTTCAAAGTTCTTAAAACCTCCTATAATAAATCAATCATTATCTTTGAAAACAAAGAATTTATTATTAACTGTAATACTTCTTACTTCTTATAAATTTGTAATGTCGAAGCAAAAAACCACAGAGTGTCTGTATATAATCATTTCTATTTTATTACAATTGTACGAAATTTTATTAAAAAGCACAATACTTTACAGACCTTAAGGACAGTAAAACAGGTAAAAATCAATAGCGGTGTTGCTCTAGCAACAAAGGATTAGAGGGGATTAGTTTTTACTGTTTTACTGCTATTTATTTATTCATATATTTATTAACATCAGTTTTTCTTTTATATTTTTTATTATTGATATTTTTATTTATTATTATTTTTTTTATGATTTTTGTTTAATTAATATTTTTATTATTATTTATTATTATTATTATTAATATATATATATATATATATATACAATATATATAATAGATATATATATATATATATATATATAATATATATATACTATATACTATATATACTATATATAGTATATATATATATATATTATAAATAATATATTTATAGATATATATAAATACCTACTATATATATATAAATATAAATATATGTTACACGTTTTAATTCGGATGTGTTTTTATTTTTAATATAGATTTAATATTAATCTGCAGTTCTGTATACCATTATCCAATGACGTGTCTGAGGGAGATTTTCAATATTTGCGTCTAATATCATTTCACACAGTCCTACCTCATAGAGATCTCTGTTAAGCTGGATAGGATTCATTAACTCGGTTGTAAAATCTGAGACTTTATTATCAGGATGTAGATCCAAGGAGGATGAAGACGGGAGAGTTAAATAAAAGTGATCTACACTCTCCATGATTACGATGACTAATGATTAATGTTTCGTGATTTCACTAGCTTTTATATATGAATTAAACTTGTTAGGATAACCTACCCATTTCACCAGATACTGTTTATTTTTACCCTTACCTTTCGAATCTAATATTTTTTCTATTTTATACATATTACTCTCAGGATCGAATCGTATTTTCTGTATTTCTTGTTTATAAAATCCACCTTTTATGGATTCTCCATCTAAATCTTTGAGATAATATAATTTCAACCCTTCATTAGGAAATTCCTTTACACTATCTACCTTGAAAACTTCTCTAGTCCATCCCGCTTCATATCCTTTTCTAAACCTGTCACCAGCTCTAGACACTCTTACATAATCGTTTACCTTTATTCCTGATTTATCTTTAATTTTTACACCTCTTGGGTTTTGCTGAATCACCGATGGTGTCTTCAGCATTTCTAAAGGAGTTGTCTTTATAGTTCTATGAAAAGATCTATTGTAAGAATAAGCTAGGTCATCGAGTATGTCAATATACTTAAAAGTGTTCATCTTAGTAAAGTATCTATGCATTCGTTCTTTAATCGTACGCTGAACTCTTTCTACAATAGCAGCTTTATTATGAACATATGTTAAAAATATCCTAATCGTATTCAGCAATTAATTTCTTGAAAAACTCTCTACCTAGAAAAATTCGCACCCCTATCCGTGCCAAATCAAGTTTTTTGGATACTCTATCATCATCCCTTATAATTTCTCTCACTGCAGCCGCCATCGTTCTGACTTTTTTAACTTTTTAAGCTTTTAACCATAAGTATCTAGAGTATACGTCAATAGTAAAAAGTATATATTGAAACCCATCATTATAAGAACTGTATTTAATCATTTCAGTTAAATCTAACTGCCAAACATTATCGAGGTGATGGGCTATGGTTGTTCGGGTAGGGAATTTTCGACGGACAGGTTTATGTAAAGTAAAAGCTTCTTCACCCTCTAAATATTCTTTCAACTCTTTCTTCTCAATGTTTGGAAACTTTGCAGCGAACCTAGTAAACCCACCAAAACTATTTGGTTCTCAAGTTAAGTAATACTTATCACCCTCGCCTTCGCCGTCCAATGTTGAATACTGACATAAGTTAAAGCATATTATATATATATATAATCACTATATATATCTAATATACTATATATATATATATATATATATATATATTATGATACATATATAATAATATATACGGAATATATATATATACTATATATACTATACCTAACTAATATATACCCTTACTTGAGCACGTGGCGCTTTCACGTGTTCGCATATATATATACTATCATAATATAGTATAATGTATATATATTATATATATTATATATATACTAGTATAATACTACGTATATCATATCTATATATAATAATACCCTAAGATAGCGTATAATATATATATCGCCGCTATACTTAAGTAAACTACTATATATATAGACACACACGAGACCGTGAAAGGCGCCACGTGCTCAAAGTACATTGGCGCTCATATATATATTAATATAGGGACAACCAAACGGCACCGCAGAAAAGGAGCAACCAGGAACCGGACAACATCACTCGAACAGCAGCTCGATCCCCGCCCACCACAGCGCGGTGTACCGAACAAACGGACATCGACGAACCCGACCACACAACCCGATAAAGCGATACTATATATATATATATATATATATATATATATTTATAATATAATATACCCTGGGTAGTTGTTTTTTTTCGAATATTATATAAAATATGCTTTAACTTTATGTCAGTATTCAACATGGAGGCGAAGGCGAAGGTTGATAAGTATTACTTCACTTGAGAGAACCAAATAGTTTTGGTGGGTTTACTAGGTTCGCTGCAAAGTTTCCAAACATTGAGAAGAAAGAGTTGAAAGAATATTTAGAGGGTGAAGAAGCTTTTACTTTACATAAACCTGTCCGTCGAAAATTCCCTACCCGAACAACCATAGCCCATCACCTCGATAATGTTTGGCAGTTAGATTTAACTGAAATGATTAAATACAGTTCTTATAATGATGGGTTTCAATATATACTTTTTACTATTTACGTATACTCTAGATACTTATGGCTAAAAAGCTTTTAAAAGATAAAAAATCAGATACAGTGGGCGGGCTGCAGAGAGCAGAAAATTATAAGCGATGATGATAAGATATCCCAAAAACTGATTTTGCACGGATAGCGGAGTTAGCGAAATTTTCTTAGGTAGAGAGTTCAATGAAATTATTTGACTGAATACGGATTATAGGATATTTAACATATTTTCCATAAATAAAGCTGCTATTGTAGAAAGAGTTTACAGCGTACGATTAAAGAACGAATGCATAGATACTTTACTAAGATGAACACTTTTAAGTATATTGACATACTCGATGACCTAGCTTATTCTTACAATAGATCTTTTCATAGAACTATAAAGACAACTCCTTTAGAAATGCTGAAGACACCATCGGTGATTCAGCAAAACCCAAGAGGTGTAAAAATTAAAGATAAATCAGGAATAAAGGTAAACGATTATGTAAGAGTGTCTAGAGCTGGTGACAGGTTTAGAAAAGGATATGAAGCGGGATGGACTAGAGAAGTTTTCAAGGTAGATAGTGTAAAGGAATTTCCTAATGAAGGGTTGAAATTATATTATCTCAAAGATTTAGATGGAGAATCCATAAAAGGTGGATTTTATAAACAAGAAATACAGAAAATACGATTCGATCCTGAGAGTAATATGTATAAAATAGAAAAAATATTAGATTCGAAAGGTAAGGGTAAAAATAAACAGTATCTGGTGAAATGGGTAGGTTATCCTAACAAGTTTAATTCATATATAAAAGCTAGTGAAATCACGAAACATTAATCATTAGTCATCGTAATCATGGAGAGTGTAGATCACTTTTATTTAACTCTCCCGTCTTCATCCTCCTTGGATCTACATCCTGATAATAAAGTCTCAGATTTTACAACCGAGTTAATGAATCCTATCCAGCTTAACAGAGATCTCTATGAGGTAGGACTGTGTGAAATGATATTAGACGCAAATATTGAAAATCTCCCTCAGACACGTCATTGGATAATGGTATACAGAACTGCAGATTAATATTAAATCTATATTAAAAATAAAAAACCACATCCTATTTTGCTGGGACATAGTATTTATATATATATATATATATACTACTATATATATATATATATCTATTATATATAATATATATATATATACTATATATATATATATTATATATATATATATATATTATATATATTAAATAATTAATCAATAATAAAATAAAATAAAATATAACTTAATAATAATAAAAATAATAATAAAATAATACTAAATAAAATAAAAAAAATAATAATAAAAACATATAAAAGAAAACATAATGTAAATAAATATATGATGTAAAGCAGTAAAACAGTAAAAACTAATCTCCCCTCTAATCCCTTTGTTGCAAGCAACACCGCTATTGATTTACTTGTTTTTACTGTCTTAAGGTCTGTAAAGTATATGTCTTTAATAAAATTTCGTACAATTGTAGTTAAATAAAATGCATTATATAAACAGGACACTCTGTTGTTTTTCTTCTGACATTTAAATTTTAAATACAAAAAAGTCATTAAACAAGTTAATAAAAATCTTTGGTTCAGTATTATGGATTGATATATTATAGAAGTTTTAAAAATCACTGAAGTAATTTATAGTATTATGAAATTAGGATATAAATGTACGTGTCTAATTAAAACATAAAATGTTTAATTAAATTATACGTTATATGTGTAAGACAAAAGATACTTATTGATATGTTTAAACAGGGCGGGTGTGTGTGTGTGCTTGTTGTTGTTGTTGCTGTGTGTGTGTGTGTGTAGGTGTGGTGCATGTTTATGTATGTTTATGTGTAGGGCTGTTAGGTGTGTGTGTAAGTGTGCTGGGTGTGTGTGTTGTGTGTATGTGTGTGTGGGTGTGTGGATGTGGTGCCGGTGTGTATGTGTCGTATCGTGTGCCTCTCAATAAAATAACAAATAGGCATGGAAGTAACATAACACAAGTATAATAATAAAAATAAAAATAATAAAAATAATAAAATTAATAATCAAAATTGTATTCCAAATAATATTAATCGAGTACAATTTAAAAAAATATTAAAACCAATTATAATAGAGGATAAAATAATAACATAATGTAAAAAATATATGAGTTAAAGCAGTAAAACATATGAGCGTTAAAGCAGTAAAACATGGAGTTAAAAACCAGTAAAACATGAGTTAAAGCAGTAAAACATGAGTTAAAGCAGTTAAAAACCATATGACGTATAAAGCATTAAAACAGGGTAAAACAAAAGCATACCTAATCCCCTGGTTGCCTAGAGGTCACACCTCACTTGATTTACTGATTACTGCTTTTAAAGGTATGTAATGTTAATAAATAATAGTTGAGTTAAAGCCCCCCAGTAAAACATCATGAGTTAAAGCAGCTTAAAATACATGCAGTAAAGCAGTAAAGCATGAGGTTAAAGCCCCAGTCAAAACATATAAGTTAAACCATTGTAAAACATGAGTTAAAAGGCAGTAAAACATATAGTATAAAGCAGGTAAAACAGTAAACAAAAGCAATACTAAATCCCCTTGCTGCATAGCGGCCCCCCCCTCTATTGTTTACTGATTACTCTTTAAGGTATGTCAATGTTTAATAAATATGCGAGTGTAACAAGCCAGTAAAAACATATTTGCAGGTTAAAGCCAGTAAAACATTGAGTTAGGAGCAGTAAAGCAGATAAAACAAAAGCATACTAATCACCTGTTGCTATGTAACACCTCTATTGATTTACTGATTTACTGCTTAAGGATATGTAATTTTTAATATAAATATGTATGTTAAAACAGTAAAACATACGAGTTAAAGCAATATAAAGCAGTAAAACAAAAGGCTACTAATCCCTTAGTTGGCGGGGTTGGTGAGCGGATAGATGTGTGTGTGTAATATAGGATAGGTGTAATGTTGTCTACGGCTATGGTTGTGGGCTGCTGTTGTAGGATGTACGGTGTGAGCGTAAGTGCCCTATGGGTGGAGTGGCGTGTATGTGTGTGTGTATTAAAAGCCTAGTGGTTATGTGTGTGTGTTTGTAAAAAGCCTAAGTGGGTGTGTTGTGTGTGTATAAAAGACCTAGCGGGCCGTGCGTGTGTGCATAAGTGTCATAGTGTGTAGTGGGTGTAGGCGTTGGTGTAGGTGAGTTAGGGTGTATGTATCTAGGGGCGGTGTATGCGTGACGTCGCCGACCACGGAGCAACCGAGCACATAATGCTCGCAGGTGTAGGTGTGAGTGTATAAGTGTCTCTTTGTGGGTGTATTGTGGTATAAGTGGCCTAGCGGGTGTGTGTGTGTGTGTGTGTTGTGTGTATATAAATATTCGTTTTTTTAAACGGGGGTTTTTGTTTTTGGTTTTGTTTTTTGTGGTTGTTCTTTGTTTTAAAAGTACTGTCTTTAATATAAAATTGTTTCATGGTAATTGCATTTTTTTGGTGGTTTTTTGTTTTTTTCTTTTTTTTTTTATTTTTTTGTGTTATAAAATTATATTTTATCTTTTACTCTAAAACACTCTCTCTCTCCTCCTCTCCTCTCCTCTCTCTTCTCTCTCCTCTCTCTTCTCTCTCTCCTCTCTCTCCTAATATACTTATATAATATATATATATATATATATATATATAATACTAATATCTATATATATTATATAATATATAATATATATATAATATAACTATATCAATATATATAATATATATATATATATAATGCAAAGTTATATATAAAATTTCCAGATTTAATTTGATAAAAGTTATGGGAATAGCTAATTCCAAAATTTTTGCTATGCATAACACCTTTATATGTAAGGACTAAATGTTTATATATTAAAGGGCATTCAGACGGAGCCCCGGGGGCCCCCCAAATTTTTTTAAAGGCGCTGCTCTTAAAAGGTTTTCCAATATTTTTAACCCAACCTTTTTTTCCCTATAAGAGGGCACGCCCGTCGAGTTGCAGTTCGGCTTAGTGGGTACTGTGTTAGGTCCACATGTTTTAAATTCCCACAATTCCTTTGTTCATTCTTGTGGGTGGGATGATCCCGCATCAGAAAGATAGAAGATGTTTATGCCGCATGATGCGATATACATTGTATGCCGCAAACGTCTGTGAGCATATCACCACCATGCGCCAAGCTAGAATATAAGACTGAACAGTGGCCTGACCATCCTTAAAAAGGCCCAAGTGGGTTCAGCGATACACTGTGAACCCTCTCCAGAAGAACGAGTGACAAGAAGCAACCCGTATATATATAATACTATTATAACTATAATAATCATACGATTATACTCCTAATAATAATATAATATCTATATATAATATATATATATAATATACTACTCTGCCACTACCCTATATACGAATAGCTATATTATATATATTATAATATATACGCGTAGACGACAATGATATAAACCACACTAGGCGCATAGTATAGATAGTGAAAGCAAAATTTGGGAAATAGAGTCCCAATGAAAAC
>JABUQX010111881.1:2500-20000 GCA_015478945.1 Trachelipus rathkii | reverse complement strand
TTCTTCCTTTTGACATTCAATAAAATCAGTATTACATTTACCAGCTTCCTATACCTCACCCTCATTGTCCTTACTTATTTTATTTTTCAATCGTACTGATCAAGTTTGATGCGTGTTATCCGTAACAAAGCTAATTACTTGTCTCTTGTTTTTTGATTTCTTTTAAGATGTCAGTAACAAAATTCTGAAAATATCGCTGAAAATTTGAGTAATTTTTTTTCTTCTTACTTGGCTAAACGTTTTAGAAATATTGTTTTCATCTTCGTCCACATATATAAAATTATTGACAAAAACATTTAGCTTTGCCCATGTGTAAGTTATCCATTTTAAAGCACAAAGCCGCTCCTATTATGCAAATTTATTAAGCTTATTATTTTGTTTATTTCTTCTTCTTGTAGAACTATTTTACAAATATTTTTCCCGTCTAAAGGGGAACTTCCAGTTTCTAAGCCATGTTTCCACACAGTGCTTAAATCCTGGTCATTGCAAAGAAAACTAATGGGTCAATATCTTTAACAACCATTATAATCAATTTACTTTTGAATTTTTCACTTAACAAACAGAACAAGTGTTATGCAACTGAAAAAGTTATCCACTTTAGTCTGGAGTTTTTGAAATTAAAGGTTTATCCTGATTACCTTTAGCTTCACCTTCTTTTTAAACAATTGCAGCAATGTCTGGATGATAGCGCTTTTAAATGTTCGCAATTATTTAAAGGATCCAATAGATGTATTTTGACCCCATGAGTAAATGCGTAGTTAGGTAGGACTCTTTTTGTGCACTGATCGAAGGCGTGACTGTTCCCATCAACTGCTGTGTGGTTAACTTTTTTTATGATTGACAAATAAATTTATTTTTATCATCAGAGTGAGTAATATATTCAAATACATGAGGTGTTTTTGATTTTGGTTTAGTTGACATGATTATTATATTAATTAAACATTAATTAATTAATGAGTTATCTATAGAGAGTACCGAGACCTTTTCTTTATTATTGAATTAATAAATATACATAATCAAATTTCTGGAAAAAAGAGAATTATATATATTATATATATATATATATATATAATATATATATATACTTAATTATATATATATATATATATAATATATATATATATATATATATATTATTATATATATATATATATATATATATAATACTATATATATATATAGTATATATATATATATATATACTATTATATATATATATATATATATATATAATATATAATATATATATATATAATATATATATATATATTATATCATTATATATATAAATATGATTATAACACCTGTTAGTAATAAAAAATTAATAAGTTATTTTTAGATTATTTGTATTGCCGGAGCCGGAGCCGCCTCTTTTCTTTGCGGCTGGCCGCACTCGGCTTCCAGGTCCCCTTAAAATTTCGGCTCCGGCTCCAGATCCCCCAAAATTGCGCCTCCGGCTCCGGCTCCAGTCCCTCAAAAAGTTTTGCCTCCGGCTCCGGCTCCACCCAAAACCTTGCGGCTCCGGCTCCGCAGCCCTGGTTGAGATGTGGTTTGGTCATATGGAAAGGGATGGCTAGACGACGACCTCAAAACCGTAGATGAATGATTAGCGCGTTGGTTAAGCGGATGTAAATTGGTGAGGAGTCCTGTGTTGGGAACCGACCGGTTGGAAGACCGAAGAAAAATGTGGATTGAGTCAGTAAACGAATGTTTGAAGGAGAGAAATGTGAGGTTTGGTAGAGGCGAGAAGAAAGGTGTATAACAGGAGTGAATGGTCGGGGGATTGTGAGGGGGTATGGTTGTGGCCCACCTGGGCCAAGGGATGAACCCTTACATTGACGATCTACCATAGTGAGGGTCCATCGCTGTCTCTTGAAGCTTTAGGCGTGGATTTTCTGACTGCCGATGAGTTCTCACTAATTAATGCGTAACTGAGGGGGCGAGTAAGGCGTGGGCTTTCCTTTCTCGACTTATGTCCATTTCTCTTACTGCTTTGTCTCTTTCCCGCATGCTTCGTCACTGCAAACCTTACTTCTCATCTCTTGCGGAAATAGAAGGAAGCATAAAGAAAGAAAGAGATATATAGCTATATAATCATATATATATATATATATATATATATATAATAATATTATATATATATATATATAATATATATATATATATAATATACTAAATATATATATATATATATATATATTACTCATATATATAAATAATATGTATATATATATATATATAATATATATATATATATTATACATCATAGTATATATATATATATATATATTATATACTATATATATATATTATATATATTAAATATATTATATATATAATCCATATATATAGTATATATATATCATAGCTATATATATTATAATATATATATCAATATATTATATATATATATATATATATATATATATATAATATATATACATATATATATATATATATATATATATATATTCTTGAGATTGTGTTCAATATAGTATTTGTAAATTTAAGCTAAAAGCTCTATATAAGATATTCGTATAAAAGTTTTCTTTCTTTTTTTTTTTTTCAAACTTTTCAAAATACTGCAATGTGATAATAATTGTGCATTAGGACTATAAAAGAGTTATAGGACGTTCGAATTGTAATAAACAGCTGAGTTTTGACAAATTTGAAATGTTATTTAATAAAACTCACTTTTAAAATGTTCCGAAATTTCTCACTTGATTTATGAGAACATGGTGTGTTGTTCATCGAGACTCATCATAGCGTTTTCCTATGCATCCAGTGTTCGGGCAAGTCCCTACGCACGCTGCGAGCAGTTCCTTTTTTTTCTCTCTGGTTTGAACATTGCAAAGCTTGTGGCAGATTTTTAATTGGTTGATGCTAGGAGGATGCAGATGCTCAATCAAGTTTATTATTTTATCTATCTACAGGACATAATCTTCCACAAATATTACAACATCTTCAAACACTCTTAGCTTAAACTTTCTCTGTTCTTATTATTCCAGTTGTTTCTCTTTCTCGTAAGCTTTCTTAGAACTTTAGAAGGATAACATTGTTTCTCTTTTAACAAGCTCTTAAGAGGTAAAATGTTCTGAGACAGCTGCAGAACCTTTTCACACCACTTCAGGTTCTCTCTCTCTCTCTCTCTCTCTCTCTCTCTCTCTCTCTCTCTCTCTCTCTCTCTCTCTCTCTCTCTCTCTCTCTCTCTCTCTCTCTCTCTCTCTCTCTCTCTCTCTCTCTCTCTCTCTCTCTCTCTCTCTCTCTCTCTCTCTCTCTCTCTCTCTCTCTCTCTCTCATATATATATATATATATATATATATATATATATATATATATATATATATATATATATATATATATATATATATATATATATATATATATATATATATATATATATCTATTATATATATATATATATATATATATAGGGGTTTCGTCTATTCTTGTATGGAGTATGCATTATATCATATGTTGGCACCCCTTACACAACCACTCTTGAAATGTTGAGGTCTATGGCAATTAGTCTTCTTTACTCTCACGCTAGCATCCATACTCCAATATATTTTTGGAAATCCTTCTGTAGCATCACTCATATTATACAGGCTACATGCAGCTCACATTGCTGTTCGTCTGAGCTCCGTTGTCGCATTATTTCTTTCGAAGGAGATCTCATATGATTTGTCCGTCCAGTTTTCAGTCGCAATCATCCGCAATCATCCTTTCTCTGCTCTATCTGAGCTATTGATTTAATTACTAGGTTCATTCTTCCGTGTATTTAAGGTGAAAGGTTGGAACACCCTCAATTCATCTATTTTCTTCCCTTCTTTATTTAGATTTTTTCCACATGTTTTTTGTTGCAAACATACTTACCTATTTATAAGTTTATAGTTCATTTTTTAAAACATTAAAAATCTTTTCCTTTTTCATTAAAAGGTAGAATATATTTAATTGCTATTTAATATATCTTTATGATAATTATCGGTAAACCTATTTGTAAATAGTTAGTGTAAAAAATTTGATTATATTATAGTTAATTAAGAACAATTTCAAAACTCTTTTTTTTTTCCAATTATAAGTTGGTCTTTCCTTGATTTGATGCTTTTTACCATAATGTTAAAAAAATGAGAGAGAAGAGAGAGAGAGAGAGAGAGAGAGAGAGAGAGAGAGAGAGAGAGAGAGAGATTTATATAGGAAATTAGCATAATGAGCAAACACTTTAAAAATATGGGATGTATACATTGTACAAGGTGTTGTTAACCTTGTTTTCTTTTACAATCTGAAAGGATTATTTGTAATCACTAGTAAAAGTATCAGGTTTTGGGCGTAGTTGTAGCTGTTTATCAATATATATATATATATATATATATATATATATATATATATATATAACATATATATATTTATATTTATAAACATTATTTAATATATATATATATATATATATATATATATATATATATATATATATATATATATATATATATATATATATATATATATATATATTGTTGGAAAAAACCTTTTTTTTGAAAAAAATATGCAGTCGTTTAATAAAACCAAATAAACCAATGTTTTTTTTGTTTTTTTTGGGTTTTTATGCTATTTTGATGGTTTTAATGTGGTTTTTATTGGTTTTAATAGATTTTAAAGGCAAAAATCACTACTGGAAACTGTTATACACATGTGCTAACACATATTTTAAAATTCCTTAATAAATTTCTTTAGATTCTTAAATTTCAAATTTTCTTGATAACTGTAAACTGGTATAAAATTATTATTATTTTTTGAGTTTTACATAAACTCATAAGTAAAAAATAAGAGGGTATATATATATATATATATATATATATATATATATATATATATATATATATATATATATATATATATATATATATATATATATATATACTATATATATATATATATATATATATATATATATATATATTAGTGATGGGACGATTATGAAATTTTTGCCGATGACGATGACGATGACGATTATAGTAAATTTTGACGATGACGATGCCGATGACGATGACGATGACGATTATTTGAAAAAATATATTTAAAAAAATTCTCTCTCTCTCTCTCTATATATATATATATATATATATATATATATATATATATATATATATATATATATATATATATATATATATATATATATATATATATATATATATATATATATATATATATATATATACAAAGGTGGGCATTAACGCGTTCAACCCTTAATCCGTTAATTGAAAGCGATCAAAATTTTTGATTCCTTAAGTCTCTTAATAATAATAATAATAATAATAATAATAATAATAATAATAATAATAATAATAATAATAATAATAATAATAATAATAATAATAATAATATTTATTATAATAATAATAATAATAATAATAATAATAATAATAATAATAATAATAATAATAATAATAATAATAATAATAATAATAATAATAATAATAATAATAATAATAATAATAATAATAATAATAATAACAATAATAATAATAATAATAATAATAATAATTAATGAATATGAAAAGTATTTATTAATGGAAATGAGGAGACATGTTTGTGGTCCGTAACGATTTCTTAGGTCAAGTTACTGTTCTTCATATATGTTATTACCTTCTCTTTCTTCCTTTTTAGTATTATCGTCCTACTTCTCACGTGACCACATCCTTGTTTGCTATTGGCCAATCGATCCCGCCATCTTATCGCCTTGAACAAGCCTTCTGGAACCGCTCCTCTATTTCGTTCAAAATAACCTGTTTTCATTACAAACAATTCGCTAAATCTTATGAATATTGATCTTGTGAGCATCAGTGATTTTATTACAAACGTTTAATGCTCCATCAGTCCTCTGTGTAACCTTTGCCTCAAATAGTACAAGGTGTGTAATTTCGCCTTATTTTCTAAGGCCTAATTTTTGTGCTATTCCTTATCGAAAATAATTCTTTGTTATAATATTTAGTGAAAAACATTTAGTGAAAATTTACCTTTATTGTGCCTTACATTATTTAGATTTTAAATTACTTTTTAATATTTTATTCACGTATACAGCGAAGCTATGCGCAAATTTTTATTAATTAAATATAATTGTCTACCCTAAATAGAGATCTTAATCATAAATAGAGAACGCACTATTTTATGCGTAACTTTTATATTTCATACTGTAATCTCATTATTATTATTATTATTATTATTATTATTATTATTATTATTATTGTTAATTATTGATAATATGTTAATTATGTTTATTGTTTCAATATAGATTTTGACAACCGAAAACGAGTTTTGTTACTACAGCCTTCTGAAACTTCAGTTACGTCCCTGAACGTAACATTGATGACCTGGAGTGAGTGCTGACGTTGTTACATATCCCAGCATTTCTGGAATCCTCTCTCGTATCAACAGAACACACACGGATCCGCAACCTGACGCTGGAAATCCATTTATTATATAATTATAAATATTTAATATTATATTACGATACAAATTTTAAATAATATCTGGGTGAATTCTGGCCCAAATTATCATTTTCAAATAATTTTTTTTACATTATTTTAGCCCGTAAAAGCGGCTTACTATATATTTTCCTCATCCATTGTATACCTTGTTGTAGTATTTAGTCTATTTGGTCTTTGACCACATTTTATATCATATTTAGCGTATGCAAATCGCATCTTAAGTATATTTTTTTTTTTTTTTTTTTTTTTTCTCGTAATATTGTTTTCGAAAATTTTTTAATCGTATTTTATAAATATTTATCAACTATGTCCCCTCCTGACGCTGCAAATACTGAAAATATGAACGTAATATCACAACAGCCTGCTTCAGACAGGGAAACCCCTACCGCTTACACGGGAAAATTTGTTAACAACGATCTCGATTTGACCTTTACCTTACTCGAGCTCCAGCTGGAATCCACAAATGAACTTGCACGATTCAGAGCCCTATTGAACATATTGCCTGTTCCTGTATTACAGCGCCTGAAAGATGTTTTACCCTCCTTACATTCCCACAACCAGCCCTATACTCAACTTAAAACCGAACTTTTAAACCGGCTGGGAGAAACCGACGCTGAAAAAGTAAAAAAACTTTTGACTGGTGGCTCTCTTGGAGATCGTTTGCCATCAGTTCTATTGTCTGATATGCTGAATCTTCTTGACGGCCCTCCCGTAGGTAATTGCACACACATTGTACGTCATCTCTTCCTACAGAAACTCCCTGCAGAGATGCAATTGCGCTTAGCTACCGTCGATCCTAATTGTTCACTGCAAGAACTCGCTACTTATGCAGATAGAGTTTGTAAAGCGAAACCTCTTGCGACAGCAGACATACCGTCACAAGTCTCGCACATCACAGTCTCCACCGACTATAATAACTTACCACCAGCGTCGCTATCGCATGTAAATGAGTCAGTCAATGCCATTAGGCACCCACCGCCGCCCACTGAAAATGCTTATATCATGTCACAACTACAGGTGTTGCAGAACACCATCATGGATTTAACCACTAGATTACGAGCTTTAGAAACGCGTTACACTGCTCCTTCCTCCCCTCCTCCTTCCCCTCCTTATCCTCAACAACAATATCCTTATCCTCAACAACAATATCCTTATCCTCAACAACAGTATTCTCATCCTTCATCCTCTCCTCATCCTTATTCACTACCTCCTTCATACCCCCAGCCCCCTCCCAATGCATCAAATACTTATTCTGCTTACAATTATGGTCATAATTCTCGCTCTCCTACTATGCAACGACGTTCATATCGTCGCTCACCTACTCCTTCGCGTCAGTTCGCCTCTTCTCCTGTTGATTCTCAGGCTTTAGTTCAGTTTCCATCACATAACCAACAGGGTATTTGTAGGAACCATCAACGTTTTGGAGATCAAACTCGGTCATGTCTTAAGCCTTGTACATTCGGGAATTTAAACTCAAACACCGCTCCATAAATTCGCTTGGGGTGGTTTCAAAAGCGTCTAACTTACTTTGTGTCTACGATCCATCCACCAAACTATCTTATCTCGTAGATAGTGGGAGCTCAATTTCAGCTGTACCTCGTTCCATCCTCGGAAAAACTCATGCTCCAGAACCATCAGGCTCTTTACGCGCCGCCAATGGCACAACCATTAACACTTATGGTACCAAACGACTCCATTTAACGCTCTCGTTCCGTCGTGATTTTATATGGGACTTCACGATAGCCGACGTCACATTACCAATATTAGGTGCAGACTTCCTGTCCCACTTCAACCTTCTTGTTGACATGAACCACAACCGCATCATTGATTTTGAGACACATTTCTCATCCGCTTGTATTCGTGCATCTGCTTCCATCAGTGGCATACATCTTTCTCCATCTAATAATGTTTTTGAATCATTATTAATCACCGATTTTCCAGAGCTTCTTTCTCCAGTCTCCAAGTTCCCTCCTGTGAAACATAATGTTGTTCATCACATTGAAACTTCTGGCAGACCTCCATTCTCTCATGCACGACGTCTTGCACCAGATAAACTCAAAGCTGCGAAGCTAGAATTTGAATCTCTCTTAGAGAAGGGCATCATCCGACCTTCAAAATCTGACTATGCCTCTCCATTACATATGGTTCTCAAACCGAATGGGGACTATCGCCCGACTGGCGATTATCGCTGCCTGAATGCGATCACTCGCCCAGACCGCTATAATGTACCTCATTTACAGGATTTCACATCCCACCTCTCTGGTTGTACCATTTTCTCAAAAATTGACTTAATTAGCGCATTTTTTCAAATTCCCGTCAATCCGGAAGACATTCATAAGACTGCCATTATCACTCCTTTCGGCCTTTACGAATTTCTTCGAACGCCATTCGGTTTACGAAATGCTAGTCAATCATTCCAACGTCTTCTAGACTCAGTATTACGTGGTTTACCCTTCGTATTCGCCTACATAGACGACTTATTGATTGCCAGTGCTTCTCCGGAAGAACATACTTCACATCTCAGGCAAGTTTTTACCAGACTAAGTGAATTTGGTCTATGTGTCAATTCTTCCAAATGTGAATTCGGAGTTTCATCCCTAACTTTTCTCGGACATACGATCTCTGCCGATGGTATACGTCCCCTTGAGGATCGTGTGGCAGCCATTCGTGAGTTTCCGAAACCCGTAAAACAACGTCAACTCCGTCGTTTTTAGGGATGGTAAACTTCTACCATCGTTTTATACCGTCCGCCGCTAAAATTCTCCTCCCGCTTCACGCACTTCTTAAGCATCCACGTAAAGGTTCTGCTGCTTCTGTCACTGTAGATTGGAACGACGAAGCAACTAATGCCTTCACCGCCATCAAGGAAGCCCTTGCCTCTTCCGTGTTACTTATATTTCCATCCGACACAGCCCCGACTAGAATCAACACAGACGCTTCAGACTTCGCAGCTGGAGCTGTGCTGCAACAATTTATTGATAACGAATGGCGTCCATTAGCTTTCTTTTCTAAAAAGTTCCAACCGCCTGAAACACGATACAGCGCATTTGGGAGAACTTCTCGCAATTTATTTAGCTATTAAGCACTTCCGTTACTTCATAGAAGGTCGGGAATTCCATGTTGTAACTGATCATTTACCCATCACGCATGCCATTACAGCTTCCAGAGTGAAACAGTCCCCTCGTGAGGCACGTCACCTTGAATTCATTGCCCAATTCACAACTGATATCCGCCATATAAAAGGAAAAGACAACATTCCTGCCGATGCTCTATCCCGAATTAACGCTATCTCTCCTTTACCAGACATTGATTTCGTCGAAATGGCTCGCTTGCAGCAACTCGAAGAGATTATTTTCCCTCCTGCCTCTTCTTACGACATTCAAACTGTAGAAATTTTTGGTTTTCCCCCTTTGTTATGCGACGTCTCTTCCGCACATCCTCGTCCAGTCGTACCTACCCCCATGCGTAGAAAGGTGTTTCACACCATTCACGACGTGTCGCACCCAGGGGTAAAAGGTAGTCAAGTTAAAATAGGTAAGCATTTCGTCTGGCCGTCCTTACTAAAGGATGTTAAACAGTGGACAACGCAGTGTCTCAACTGTCAAAAATCCAAAGTGCACAGGCACACTGTCGCACCTCTTCAGCAATTTCTTCCCCCTGGTGAACGTTTTGACCAGGTGCACATTGATTTAGTCGGCCCTTTACCATCCTCAAATGGTTTCACCCACATTCTCACTTGCATTGACCGGTACACTCGATGGGTAGAAGCCATTCCCTTGCGTGATACTTCCAGCGAGACAATTGCTCAGGCATTTCTGTACAACTGGATAGCCAGGTTTGGCACTCCGTCGACTGTGTCCACAGACCAGGGTAGGCAGTTTGAGTCTCACCTCTGGAAGGACCTTATGACTTTAATCGGCTCTAAGCGCCTTCGCTCTTGCAGCTACCATCCGCAAGCTCAAGGGCTCATAGAGAGGTTCCACCGACAGCTAAAGGCCTCTCTTATGGCCCATGGAACACCGGACAATTGGTCCGAAACTCTCCCTCTTGTCCTACTCGGTATCAGAACTTCGTACAAAGAAGACCTCAAATGCTCAACTGCTGAGCTCGTCTATGGCACCACCATCCGAATACCTGGTGAGTTTATCCTTCCTTCTCCAAAAACTACGAACCAGCACACCTTCCTGGCTCGCCTTCGTCAATGTACTGAGGCGTGGAAGCCGTCTTTGCCACGCCACCCTCCCCGTCCAACCTACATGCCTGCGGATTTGGAGACTTGCTCTCATGTATTAGTTCGGCATGATTCACACCGTAGCCCCTTGCAAGCCCGCTATGACGGACCTTTCCTCGTATTAAAACGCTATCGAAAGTTCTTCACCTTACAGAAGGGGAGCAAAAGCGAAAACATATCAGTGGATAGGATCAAACCGGCTTATTTTGAACATGATCCCGCTTCTTCCACCACTCCTCCTCCACCTTCGGCACCCGCACCATCTACCTCTACTTCGCAAGATAATATCGACTTTATGCCCATTCTGCCTTTTACATCAACTTGTTCTCCAACCGAACCTGACCCTTTGCCAACTCCCTCAGCTATTGTCGCTACTTCGCCAGCTACTTCAGCGCCCCGCGCTACGACATCTCCGCCTCCTGTTCCGATGCAGACACCTCTGTCTCCTGTTCCAACACCGTTTCCTCCTCCGAATCCAACACCGATTCCTCCTCCGAATCCAGAACCGATTCCGACTGCAACCTTACCGTCTTGTCCACCACGTTCCACATCGCGTTATGGACGAGCATTACGTCCAGTGGTTCGCTTTTCACCTTAATCACTCACGACGCTCCTCTGTTCGTAGGGGAGCTATATTACCTTCTCTTTCTTCCTTTTTAGTATTATCGTCCTACTTCTCACGTGACCACATCCTTGTTTGCTATTGGTCAATCGATCCCGCCATCTTATCGCCTTGAACAAGCTTTCTGGAACCGCTCCTTTATTTCGTCCCAAATAACCTGTTTTCATTACAAACAATTCGCCAAATCTTATGAATATTGATCTTGTGAGCATCAGTGATTTTATTACAAACGTTTAATGCTCCATCAGTCCTCTGTGTAACCTTTGCCTCGAATAGTACAAGGTGTGTAATTTCGCCTTATTTTCTAAGGCCTAATTTTTGTGCTATTCCGTATCGAAAATAATTCTTTGTTATAATATTTAGTGAAAAACATTTAGTGAAAATTTACCTTTATTGTGCCTTACATTATTTAGATTTTAAATTACTTTTTAATATTTTATTCACGTATACAGCGAAGCTATGCGCAAATTTTTATTAATTAAATATAATTGTCTACCCTAAATAGAGATCTTAATCATAAATAGAGAACGCACTATTTTATGCGTAACTTTTATATTTCATACTGTAATCTCATTATTATTATTATTATTATTATTATTATTATTATTATTATTATTATTATTATTATTATTGTTAATGTTTACAATATATTAATTATGTTTATTGTTTCAATATAGATTTTGACAACCGAAAACGTGTTTTGTTACTACAGCCTTCTGAAACTTCAGTTACGTCCCTGAACGTAACATTGTTGACCCTGGAGCTTTAACAACTTTGGTGACCTTTCGTTGATGACCTGGAGTGAGTGCTGACGTTGTTACATATCCCAGCATAAGGAGGAAGCTGTAACCGTTGATGGGACTAGCAAGTTCATTCCTTCTTCAACTAAATCTTTCTCTCCTCATAAACCATGGTTCAATCGTGCTTGTTATCTGGCCATTCAGGCTAGAGACAGTGCGTATCGGGGGTGGAAAAATTCTCGTTTTCCAATCACTCTTGCCAATTTTCATTCAGCTAGAAATCGTTGCAGGGATACTCTTCGACGAGCAAAGCGGGCTTTCATCAAACGAAAGTGCGTTAACTTCCTTGGTTCTCCTACTGACAAATCTTTCTGGCCTTTGCCAAAAACATCTCTAGTAACTTCTGTAAATCTGCCTTTCCTCTGATGGTTCTGTTGTTAATTCTCCAACTGAAAAGGCCAATTTCTTCAGCCTCCTATTTTCCACTAACTCAACTCTAGACGATTCTGGCATATCTCTTCCTCCTCCTTCTCCTCTCAGGTGTCCTATGTCTTACCTGTGATTACATTTGATCGGGTGCATAGGCCCCTGAAATCTATGAAGGATAGGAAGACGGGTGGCCCAGATGGCATTCCTCCCCAAGTTTTGAGGGAGTGTTTCCGTGCTATCCGCCCTCTCTCAACTATATTCTCTATGTCTCAATATTAGCACTTTCCCTCAGTGTTTGAAGCTCGCACATGTCCAACCTATTCGAAAAAAAAGGAAGCCGCTCTGATCCTTCTAACTATCCCTTATAGCTCTCACTTGTATTCTATCTAAGATGTTTGAAACCCTTCTCTAACTTTCACTTCTTGGGTATCTAGAAACTCATTCCCTTCTTTCCGATAGCCAGTACGGCTTTCAGCGCTTGGTTCTTCTGGCATATACTTTCCTTTTTAACGTATTTATGGTTTTCCGCCATTAGGAACTATGGGAGACTTGCTTGGTGGCGCTTGACATATCAAAGGCATTTGGGTATGGCACGCATCACTGCTCTCTAAGCTCCTCCTTTGGGTTTCCTCTTTCTCTTTGCTTAATTATGTCTAACTTTCTTTCAAATCTCTAAATATCGGCTGTTGTTGATGGGCGACTTCTTCTTTTTCTGTAAATAGTAGTGTTTCTCAGGGTTCTGTCTTATCTCCCTGTTTTTATTCTACTTTCCACTGGCCACTCCGCCTCACCAGCAAAGAACTCTATCCACTAATATACAAATGACTCAGCCCTTCATTCTTCAACTCATTTCAGTTCTGCTTTCTCTTTTACTTCTAGAATTGCCTCTCGTCTTAATCTTTCCTATTATATTCTCGCTGTCTGGATAGAATTTTCGGATGGGGTCGTCTCAACCTTGTGAAATTCAATTCTTTAAAACCCAACTTCAGCAAACCTTAATCAAAAAGATACCTTCTAATTTTCCTATCTCTTTCGAAGGTTCTCTCGTCTCTCTATTGACAATATAAACATCCTTGGCCTTAGCATAAAAAAAAAAATTCTTGGAAACCTCATGTCACAATTGTTGCTAGGGTGGCCTCAAAGAAACTGGGGGTTCTGTTTAGACTGCGACTTTTTTCTCTCTTCTCAGTTGCTCCAGCTACATACAGGGTCTCATCCGCCCTTGTATGAATTACTGTTCTCATATGGGGGGTGGGGCTCTGACTTCGCGGCTTTAGTAGGGTCGAGTCACGGGCCAAAGGCTTATAAACTGTTCTTTTGGTGCTTTATCCTCTATTCTATAGGCACCCCAGCGACATGTGCTTGAGGGAACAAACTATTCGTATGCCACCACCTACGACTTCCTCGCAGCACAAGGAGTGCTGTATCTGTGTTGATATTTGTGTTGATATTGGTAACTTCAGTCTAGTTCGCTGTGGTGCTTCCTCCTTTCCTGCCATCTCTGTTCTGTGGAATTCTTTTCCATCTTCTCTATGTCTTGCTGTATGTCCTCTGAATTTAATCTCCCTCCCTTTAAAGCCTGCGTCTGTGCTCATCTGCGTAATTAGAGCTAAGGGTGGAGCTTTTGAGCTTACCACCCCCTCCTTGAATAGGGCTCTGACTGTGAGTGGGTGGTGACAACTGTAAAAAAATCCTTAGGTGGGCAGATGTGGCAAATGAACTAAATCCCCTACTCACCCCATAAACATCATTCCGATTATCCCAGAAAATTGCACTGTTCAAATTACCCTCAGATGGACCATATGTCGCAACCACATACTTTTACTTATTCAAACTTAAATTTAACCTTTAGAATTCCTAGCACTCACACACACACTGGAAATCTATCATGGCTCTCTACCAAAGTCACTCATCAGATTGCAAATCTTTCTATCCCCTCTCATTCCTTTTCCACAACACCACTCATTTTCTGTTCCCATTTTCATCTTTGTTTCCAGTCACAGCTAGAGTAAATTTGCCTTTCTAAATACATCCATCACCTCTCTCCTCAACATTTATTCCTCTGACATTCATGTATCCATACGATTCATACATTTTCGAAGATAGGACGCCGATGACGGCGATCACGACACCTTCTCTGAGCCATGCATTAGCATTCCTGGCAAAGGATAAGTGGTAGGCAGCCAACCCAACTACCACCATCACTTAGTTGCCTTCTACGACACACAGGACATACGATGTGGGCAATTTTCCCCACACATAGGGATATAAGGGATAGGGATGTATGTAAGATGTTGTCTAGAAGAAGGTGTGGATATAAGTATGTGCATATGATATGTGGATAAAAAGATGAATATAAAATGTCTAGATGAGGTGTGGATGTGAACTCAGAACAGAAAGGCGAACCAAATAGGCACTGCAATGTCATACATACCTTAATCAAAATGGGTTATATATATATATATATATATATATATATATATATATATATATATATATATATATATATATATATATATATATATATATATATATATATATATATATATATATATATATATTATCTCTCTTTTTTTTACTATTATATATATATATTTTTTTTTTTTAATATTATCCAAAATTCTTAATATTTGTTTAATTAATCAACCGATAATCGGCAAATTTACCGATGACGATGACGATGACGATTGAAAAAAAAATATGCCGATTTTGCCGATGACGAAGGCATTGACGGAATATCGTCCCTGCTAATATATATATATATATATATATATATATATATATATATATATTTTTATATAATATATATATATATATATATATATATATATATATATATATATATATATAAATATATATATATATATATATTTGTGATGTACGATTAATATTCATATTTTTCGTAATCGTCAAAAATGCATATTGTTTCAAATCCTCATCGTCATCGTCATAGGCAATTTTTGCCGATTAATTCAACAAATATTAGAGCACAGTAATAATTAAACTCAATAATAACAATAATAATAATAATAATAATAATAATAATAATAATAATAATAATAATAATAATAATAATAATAATAATAATAATAATAATAATAATAATAATAATAATAAAAATAATAATAATAATAATAATAATAATAATAATAATAATAATAATAATAATATAAAAATAATAATAATAATTTTATATATATATATATATATATATATATATATATATATATATATATATATATATATATATATATAATTTATATATATTTCTATATGTTGAGATTTTTATATATATATATATATATATATATATATATATATATATATATATATATATATATATATATATATATATATATATATATATATATATATATATATATATATATATATATATAAACCCATTTTTGCTTATGGTATGTATGACATTCCAGTGCCTAATGGTTCCTTAACTCTGTTATGCGTCATATCCACACTCATCCTTCAGACAACATATCATATACACATACTTATATCCACACTCCTCTTCTAGACAACATCTTTCAGACATCCCTATCCCTTATTAATACGTGTAGGGAGAAAAAATTACCCACATCGTATGTCCTGCGTGTCGTATAAGGCGACTAAGGGACGGTGGTAGTTGGGTTGGCTGCCTACTACCACACTTATCTTTTGCCAAGAATGCTAATGCATGCCTCAGAGAAGGTCGTGTCGCAGTAAGCCCCCTTCTATCCTTCGGCGAAAATGTATGAATAGTATCTGTATATGAAATGTCAGAGGAATAATGTTGAGGAGATGAGGAGAGGTGATGGATGTATTTAGAAAGGAGCAAGTTTGATTTGCTCGCTGTGACTGAAACAAGATGAAAGGAAACGGTGAAATGAATAGAAAAGTGTAAAATGTGTTTTGTGTTGCTGTGGAAAAGAATGAGAGGGGGATAGAAGAATCTCTGATGAGTGACTTGTGGTAGAGAGATATGGTAGATTTTGTGTGTGTGAGTACTAGAAATTAAGGTTAAATTTAAGTTTGAAAAGGTCAAATTATATGTGTGGTTGCGACATATGATCCCATCTGAGGGTAAAGTTGAAGAAGTGCGATTTTCTGGGAAAATCTGAATGATGTTTAGATGGAAATAGGAATTCAGTTCATTTTGCCACATATACCTTACATTCAAGGATTTTTACAGTTGTCACCCTTTCCACTCACGGGCAGAGCCCCTATTCAAGGAGGGTGTAGTACTCTCAAAGTTCACCCTCTAGCGCAAATTACGCATATGAGGAGCACAGACGCAGGCTTTAAGGTGAGGAGATTAAATTCAGTAGGAAATACAGAAGATGGAAGAGAATTCCACAAAACAGAGGTGGTGGGGAAAGAAGGAAGCACCACAGCAAACTAACAGGTTATTACCAATGTCAACAATACTCGTGCGCAGATACAGCACCTATTGTGCTACGAAGGCGTCGTAAAGGTGGTGGTACGCGAGTGATAAGTTCCCTCGAGCATTTGCCGCTGCGGTACCTATAGGATAGAGATAAAGCACCAACATCGCCCCGCAAAAAGATAGAGGGTCAAGTGAACTGGAAAGTACAGAACAGTTTATAAGCCTTTTTGCCGTTGACTCGACCCTGTCCAAAAGCCGGGTGAAACCAGAGCCCCCCCCAGATATGAGAGCAGTACTCCATACATGGGCGGATGAGAAAAGGAGGAAAGTCTCACAGTCTAAACAGAACTTCCAGTTCTTTGAGGTCGCCCTAGCAACCGTTGTGATGTGAGGTTTCCAAGACATTTTTTGTTCATGTTAAGGCCAAGGATGTTTATATTGTCAACAGGAGAGACGAGAGAACCGTCGAAAGAGACAGGAAAGTTAGAAGGTATTTTGGAGAAGGAGATTTGTAAAAGTTGGGTTTTTAAAGAATTGAATTTCACAAAGTTATTTCTATCCATCAGCGAGAATAAAATCGGAAAGATTAAGACGAGAGGCAATTCCAG
>JABUQX010111880.1:0-11904 GCA_015478945.1 Trachelipus rathkii | reverse complement strand
TTTTCGTCCCAGTCAATTAATAGTTTTATATTTTCACTCCAAATTCAAATTCTGTACAGTCTGTTTGTTAGAATGCTTCAAGAAAGCTATTTTAGTCTCCAACTAACTTATTAATCTTTCTCAGTAAACAATGAGCAAAATACAGATTGAAAATGTTGACCATGTTCCTTTATCTGAACTCACTAAATTTTTCCTCAATTTTAATTTGGAACTCATTGCCTATTATTACTTTTAAACTTTTATAAAAAGCATAAAAATTTTCAGATTCTTATTACTATTCCTTGATAATATTAATTTCCTGCTCTCTTTTCCTTTCTTATTGATTGGTTAAGTTCATTTTTATTTCTTCCTATCTTTTCTAAATCATCTTCCTATTATACTTTGTCTGAATATTTTAAACATTACGTTTTCATCTATTTTCTCCTGCTTGATACTCTCTATTCCACCAAACGGTTTTCTCTTCACCACCCTAATGGGTTTATCTTTAAATTATACTGACTTTTCATTCATTAAAATTTGCTTAAATGTTCCCACATGAATAAACAGTTTTGGTCTTTAAACTCTTTATCGCCTGCTTAGTTGTACTATAGCTGTCTCGTAAATTTGGTAAAATGAGCCATTTTTGGAAATCTACAGATCTTTTTCTTATTAACTTGCAATTGGCCAGATTTAATTTATATTTAAATTCTAATTATTTATGGTCATAGTCTAAGATTCTCCTCAACTTAACTATACTTTCATCCACCATAACTTTCATAGTGTTAATATTAAGTCTAGTAGTGCTCGTATTTGTGGGTTTTGTTACCATCATGGGTCAACAGAGTTAGTCTAGTATCTCAATTTATGATGGCAGAACGCTACTATGGTCCATTTAACGGAATCCCTATGAATGCCCGGAAAATAAAATACCCATTATGACTTATACTTTTTCTTTCTGTGGATGCTGTTCTATTTCTTATCACAAATTTTCCGCGTCTAATTCTCTGACTCTGGCAGGAGTGTCTATAAAATCCCTTTCTACTAATGATTTTTGTATATAGAATTTACCCACCGTTCAATATCCATCCGATTCATTTTTAAGTTCCAGTCATATAATAAGTTATTTGAATATTGAAGTTTCGGGAAAGTCAGGGGAAAAAAAATTGGTTAGGGAAAGGGAAACGTTTTAAAGATATGCGAAGTCAGAAAATTCCAAAAAGTAGGGAATTATTTAATTTCCAACTGTGTTGAACGATACAGGGCCGAGATACAATTTTTTGATGATATTTTTTTGTATCAACGGAACTTTTTCCACAGGAGCTCTTTTGATAAGTGAAAGAAGGATGGCGAGGAATGACTTTCTCAATATACTTCTATCTGTTTTTTCTATATTTAGCTCACTTTTCTACTTATTTTCCTATTTTGTTCGGTAGAGGTTGTTCCAGTTCATCCTTTCGTTGAAGGTGAGTGCTACCCAATCCAGATTTTCCTTAAATAACTAATGAATCAAGGTCTTTTAGATCTTTTTCTTTTTTGGGATTTATATTTTTGAGGTGTTTTTTTTAATGTTGACGAAGTTGTTTTGGATTTTTGCCGTTGAAGGTATTTATTTATTTTATTTCTAAAATGACTTCAAACAAAAATCCTCCCCTTAAAGACCAGTGGTTGGTAGTCAAATTGAACCCACATGTTATTCTAGGTGGTTGGGTGTCAGGAATGATAGTTAACGCCTTTCTGAAAATATATTCAAAAGCACTTCTACCTCTACTCTCAAGCATGAGGATGCATCCGACGTTTTTCATTCAGAATCCTTCTTCATCTACCATCCTCAATTATCTAGTCTGACCCAATCATCCATTGAAATTTTTTGTTACATGCTCTAATATAAATATTAAGTGAAAGTAATACTCAACTGAAAATTATGCCATTCCATCAACTCTGAATCATACTAAACCGATTGGTAATGACCGCTGAGTGTTCTTTTACTGAATCTCAACAAAAACAGTTTATCATCAGTTTCATCTTTTTGCATTAAAGATGATGTTCCAAGATTGAAATACTATGGGCATTAAGGTGGTGGATGATAAAATGTTTTAAAACTCGTGTGCAGATTAGGGGACTTTAAATTAATGTTTCCAGATAGGGCGGTAGCTTCAAATTTTCTTAATGCGACGACTGAAAATGTAAATTTGTGATTAACCATGGCTTGCTCCCTATTTTCTAGAAATGCAAAGCACAAACATCATACTTTGGGCAGTGAAGCTCATTTCCTACCTACTTGGAATTAAAATTCAAAATTTTTTTGATGGTGATCCTCGTCTTTCTAAGAGACTTGATTATTTTTTTTTTCTATGCGTACTGGAAATCATGTTTGTGGACATTGTGGAAATTATTAATTTAGGATGATTATATTCGCATGGAACGACAAGTGGAAGGAGGGTTTTCTATACATTAAGCAATTTTTAGTGGAGAATCTGAAGAACATAGTCTGATTTCTCAAGAACAGTGCACATGCCTAAAGATCTCATGAAAGTATTCTTAAAGTTCCTATCACTCAAAATGTTGACAAATGTAAGAGCTGCCCTAGGAGATATAGATGAACATCTCAAGTGTCAACAGAAACCAAAAAGAAGACGAGAATAAAGGTAATGAATAAAAGAAAATTTCATAGCATCTAAACTTGAGAGAGGTAAAGATTGTTAATACTAAAGCTGTGAAAAAGACCATAAATCAAAATTCGATGCTTGAGAGAAAAAGTTTACTATCTCCCATTTCCGAGATTTTTTGTGATGCACAGTGGCAACCGTTATTACGGCTAGGCTATTAATGTAAGTCTTTCTTAATTTTCTTCTACTTTTGTTAACTAACGACTTTACATCTTTACTGGCAAAACAAAAAATAAAAAAGTAGTGCGTTAAGACGGCTTAATGGGAAGGTTATCATAGAGCTGATTCTCAAAAAAATACTATTTTTTAATTTATTCCCATGATTGATGAACATTTTATTTTGTCTCAAATTTTTTCAATTTTAATGTATGAACCCGTAGTAATAGGCCTGCAATAATGAGATTAATGCCAGATATTTTAAAGTAAACCGCCAAAAAACTACTGAACATCGCTAATTCAGGGAAAATCCTTTGTGGATTTGGTCAGGGGGAAGTCAGGGGAATACTCAAAATTAACAATTTCAGGTGATGGCACCCTGTTTAGCGGATATACTTTCTGTTGTGTAGACGTTGCAAACTAGTATTTATTGCTCATAATCTCTAGAACTAGGAAATTCTGCAAATTTGCCAACTGAGAGCAGATGATTTGTAGGCAGCTACTCAGCTTTAAAGAGTCACTTTCCTGAGTTCTCTCAGCTCCTCTACATTTATTAATTATATAGCCCTGCTCCTTCACCCACTATCATTCCTTTACCCTGAAACTAAACAGACGAGAAGAGAGAACAAATGACCTATCCTTCACTCAAAATTAAATGTGGCTGATACATGCTGACTCGGAATCCCTGTGGAAATGAGCTTAGAACAGTGACACAGCACGTGTCATGCTCGTGTGACTGCGGGTCTGGGGAGTGGGTGGACTAGTGATTAGTGAATCAAACAGTTGATAATCTCCCAAGCCTAGAAATCAAATCTCTATATTTACGTCATTCACATCTATCCTCCTTCATCTTACAATCATGATATCACATTTTAACTTTCATGATGTTAACTGTAGCATCTGAGAACGAAACTCATCTAGTTTTGCAATTACAAATACATTGACACATTTACAACTAGATTAACATCTACAAGTACAATTGTAATAAGCTTACAATTTTACAGCTACATCTGCAATTACAATTACACAATTACAACTATAATGATATAATCACACAAACGCAGTCTGCATCGGGAGGCTACCTACTGTAATTGTAACGAAAACAATTGATAATTTAGAGCAAAAGTAAGTATCTGGGCTATCTTTTAAATCATTCAATGGAATATTTGCTTTATGTTCAATACCCTCCTTATCATACTTGAAAAATAAATTTCAAGTGAAATATATGGATTCCTCTTATTTATTTTTTTTAAAAATACACTTTATGAAAAAACGAAACTTGAAAAATACAAAAAAAAACTGAAATTACAAATTTGAAAAACGTTTTTTTTCCCAACCCTACTCCTCTAATAGCTCTTACCCTCAACCCAGGAATCATCCTTGTTGGCTTTCTACCTTTGCACTCTCTCTAGCATATCAAGTCTTTCTTTAAATAAACGGGCCCAAACTTGTGCACAATACTCTATACTGGTAAACATAGTGATTCTATTCAGTTTACTTGATTACTCTTCTTGAGTCATTGATAACATCCATGTTTTCATTTTTCCATCATTTTAGCTTTAATTATCTAGCTTCCAACCTGCATTAGTCTTACTTTTAAACTACTTTAGTTAATGTAGATATAATATAAGATAAATCTAAATATGTTCTCAATATTTCTTTATTTAGAGTATAAGAGGAGGATGGAATACCTGGTGCTACTATAATACGGGATTCGAAATCCATCTTTTATTCAAGATAATCAACTGATTAGTTATGTGGCAGGTGATGTAGGTAAGCCACTGATTGAGGGGACAGTAGTCAAGTATTGGCTAGTTGTCAGAAACAATGTCTAACATACTAAAATCGGTGGTTCAAATGATTAAGGTTATTCCGGTGGTAAAAATGATAATGCCCCACAAAAATATTGAAAGACTATATGTGATCGAGTACAACTTGAAGAATTATGTAATGTTTCTTTCATCATGGCGTCATATCTGTACATAAGAAATATTTTAAACTACTTTTTAGTGTATTCAGATACTATATAAGATATTTATAATATTTTTTTAATATTTTTTTGTTTCAGGTATTTAATATTGTTTCCATGGGTATCTTTGCTCCTTCAACTATTTCGCTACTGCATTATGTATTATTATTCAGTAGATATTCTAGGTTAACTTTATTAGTTTTGAAAAAGTTACTTTAATATATCACTTACATGACATTGTTTAAATATTCTTGATGTGACAAGTTTTTTGAAACTAAAATAAATGTTTTCTTTATTTTTATTATTGAAGTTTTATATCATTTTTATTTTTTAATTTTTCTTCATATACGGTATATGACATGTATCTATACGGATGTGTATTAATATTAATTAATTTATTTTGATTTCTTTCATTCTCTCTCCATCTTACATTTTACCCCACCTTCTTAAAACATTTTACCACCCTCCGATTCAAAATTTGTTTGACGGAGTTTTTTTTTTTTTTTAAGGCCAATTTAAAATATCATTATATCGTTTTTTATTATTCTTTTTACATGTAATTAATCTTCAATGACTATATTTAAAAAAATATACTTAAATAAATGATACAAATATCGAAAGATGTATTTGTAAGAAATTTCTTTTTCTGTAATTTTTTGAAAAATTTTAACAAATATTTTGCATCGCTCCATTTTATGGTATATAATATATATATATATATATATATAATATATATACTAATATTATATAATTATATATAACTTATTATATTATATACTATTATACCTATATATATCTATATATTTATATGATATATTATATTTACTACTACTATTACTACTACTACTATATATTATATACTATATATATATATTATATATTATATATATATGATATTTATAATATATATATATATATATATATACTATTATATATATATATACTCTATCATATATACTTATATATTATCTTATATTATATTATCTATATATACTGTATTTTTATATTACTATATATACTCATACCAGTATTATATATATATATTATACTATATATACTATTACTATATCTTATATATATATATTATAATTATATATAATATATTATATACGTACATATAAAGTATGCTGATCAGCTGTCATTTCCTTTTTCACATTCACCAAATTCATGATGTTTATTATTATATAATATATATTAATATATATATATATATATATATATATATATATATTATCTACTATATATAATATATATTATATATATATAATTATATATATACCTATATATATATATATATATTATCATATTATTACTATATATATCATATCTATATATATATTAGTTATTCTATATCCTATATATCTATATATAATTATATATATATTTATATTATATATCATATTATACTATATACTATGATATACTATATTATATATATTTTAGTCACATCTCTACCTTAATATACCAATCATAATATAAAAAAAAAACAAATAAAAATAAATACATATAAACAAAATAAAGAAAAAATAAATACTATCAAATAAAACTAAATTTGTTACCGCCACGGGTGCGGACCAGGGACACAACTCCAAATGGATACCCATCAACTTTTCCCAAACGCTCCGACTTAATAAAGCAGATTTTACATTGGATTATATACTTACTTTTTGCAACTAGTATTGAAATTATATATGGAGACGGTTGTGCTTGGAGCAACATTTTTTTACTGTCGTTTTCTGCCTTTTTTTTTTTTTTTCTTTTCCTGAATATTTCCCTTTTTCTCCTTTTCATATATATTAGCCCAGATTACTAATACTCTTCACTTGGAACTGTAGTTGGAGTGACAGGCAGGTATTTCCTTCAAGTTTACTTAAGCGTGGGAGTATACATTTTGCATTTTGCTTAATTAACCACTCCACCAACGATATAGGATCGTCATTTAATTTGTATCTAGTCGTTTTTTCTTGGTGATGTTTTCATCACTTTGCAATCGCATCTTTTAGATAATGCCTGGTGTTTCTTCTCACTACTTGACTGTAGAAATTCTTCGCAGTGAATCTGTTATTGATTTCTGTAGAAGATGTTGGCTCTGTATATTTCATTTTTTTTTTTTTCCTTTTATGGGTGGCGAATTAATGAACTGTTCGGATTGAAGTTTTCCCTTGCAAGTTTACTCAGCGTGGGTAAACATTTTGCTTAACTTTAAGCTAACTGATTGGACTCATCATTTGAATCTAATCGTTTTTCTTGTGATAGTTTTCAATATTTGCACTACATCTTTTGGTAATCCGCGTTGTTGTTTTCTTCATCATACTGGACTGTAGAAATTCTTCCATTAAATCTTTTAAAGCAGCTTTGCTTTTCACTGAGGCTGTTGTGTTGGTTCTGTAATTTGTTTTTTTCCTTTAATGGATGGCGAAGTTAATAGACTGTTTCGCGCTTTAAGTTTTTCAACCTGCAACACAATGTACGATTTAACTTTGTTCTAATATCGTTTATTGAAACTTGCTTTATAACACGGAATCTAAGGTAGTTGTCAATAGTATGAAGTCATTATTTCCTCACATCGAACACATGATTTTTCTACCCTCTAGCTTTACATCTTTCAATTCTTTTTATAAGCTGGTCAGTCATTTTCATTTGAAGTGGTTCAATGCTTCCTTAGCGTTGAGATTCATGGTATTACATAAGATACATCGAAGACAGATTTTGTAGAGGCGCTGATTTTTTTGGTAGTTTCTTCAATGGTTTCAATCAGCTTAATGCAAGTGTGATACTGATGTCATTTTCCCAAATTAATAGCATTGTTAACTTTTGGCAATACGAACTGGCGTAAACGAAGCAATGAAGTTCTTTGAGAATACAACTACTCTCTTTCCAATCATATGAAGTGTAACTATTCCAGCGAGTTGGACGTCTTTGAAAAGTTATGGAATATCAAACCGTTTTGGAATATAAGCGTTTTTGAATCTGTTTTAAACAGGATTGTAACATTTTTATTTTATTTTTCAGATTTTCTCTAAAATTTATTTATTATAAAATTCTTTATCAATCTCGACAATAAACATCCGCAACATCCGCAGGGCAAACGCGGATGCGGATGCGGATTTTAACTAATGTCGCCGATGCTCCGCGGATGCGTGATGCGGATGTACATTTGCATCACTAATATACTATATATATATATATATATATATATATATATATATATATATATTCATATATATATATATATATATTGATACATCATCTATGATATATATATATGATATTTTTATATATATTTATATATATATATATAGTTTGTAATATTAGAAGTTATATAGATTTTTTTTTTTTTCCATTTTTTTATTAGTTAATATAAGTTCTTAGAAATTCAAACTTCGCCAAATTCACGTTCAGAGTATTCCTAATTTAGAACCGGAACTGAAATATTTCAGCTCGTACACTAGTTAGCAATGTACTTTAGCTATAGTTTTTTTCTTTTTGTTGTAGACTTTGCGCATACTATGTAAGTTATTGACAAGCCCTAGTTGCTTTGTTGATCTTGCGTGCATGAACATGTTGTTTGTTGGTTCTATTGGCTTGACTGGGACAGTCTTGATTGGCCCATGTGGCATCTTACTGTCTTTTTATTTCTATTGTTTTATATTATTATATATCTATATATATATATATATATATATATATATATATTATCTATATATATATATATTATACCGTGTATACATATCACATAAGTATTAATATATATATATATATATATATATATTATATTATATATATTTCCAGAAAGTTGAATATGTCTTCATGTTTAAGGTTAATAAGATTTAACACAAATTTTGTTGAAATTTCCAATGTGTTTAACTTGAGATCACTTAAATTGGTTCATTGTCCTAAAGGAAAAATATTATTTAACTGGCCATCTGTTGCATCACCATTATATTTTAAAACTCAACAAAGAAATTATTCATTAAAGTTGTATTCTCAGCACATTCGTGATGAAACTCCATGGAGTAATATTATATTGGAATATTTAAAATCGGAAAATAATATATTTCATGATGGTCATGTTATCAATACTGAGCCACAAATAATAAACGTTTTTGATAGTGAGAGTGCTATTAAGCAGTTACAATCTATCATTTTGCACTCACTCGAAACTCATCCAGAAGAAGTTATAAAATTGTTTTCCCTCTATCAATCTTACACCAGATCCAAACTGAATCAAACATATGGACTAAAAGAATCAAGTAAACTTATGCAATTAAAGATACAAACTGCTGTACTTTCTATGTCATTTAAAGAGCTCTGTCATTTTTCCACTGCTTTAAAGAATGTGTTAGTCTATAATATAGAGTTTTTCTCTAATCTTGCAACTTTTGTATTTGAAGAGTGTCATACAAGGGCAGAGAACTGTCAGTCTTTGTCAGAAATAATTCCGTATTTTATGATTGGTTTTCATTTATTTGGTAATGGCGTAAGCCGTCAACATGTATTCTTTGATTTTGTGTCTTTGTTTCATAAACATATACATGAAGCTAGTGCGTCACAGTTATCGCAAATCTTGTATATTTGTGGATTATCAAAAAAAAATAGCTTGTCAGAAATATCTACATTAGCATCTAGCACCTTGATATCAAAATTTAATGAAACCTCCTTTATAGAATCTGGTATAGCTATTAATGGCTTGTTTAGGCTTAATTTTAAACTTGATGCTGATGTTGGCCCACTGATAAAGAAGAAAATACTCCAAAAAATTGATCTGGAAGGTGATTCTATTGTACTGGATAATGTATCTTGTTTTGCTTTTATATCATTAGTTAAATATTTACGTTTCATGGGATATGCAGATGACGAGTTAATGAGCGTTATAAAATCATTTATTGGAAATCTTGATAAAAATATATGCAATCCTCAGTTTGTTAGTCATGTTATTTCATTGTTTGCCAATAGTGATTACTACGATCCTGATGTTTATTCTCTTTTGAGTGACTCCTTTTTCAAACAGTTACGGTCATCTAATGAAGTAGTTCGTATAAAAGATATTTCCAGAGTTATGTGGGCTTTATCACATGCTCAACATCCATGTAAACCTGAAGATTTAGAGTTAGTAGTAGAATCAATATATGAATTTTCTTCATCTGGAGACTTTATTCCTCATGCATCCCATGTTGTGGATTCAACGTTATATTTAGCAATATTAGATGTTTATTCAGAAAAGTTACTAAAGCAAGTTTTTCAGACTCAAATAGTGGAAAAATATAAAGGTTAGTTTTATATATATATATATATATATATATATATATATATATATATATAGTACTAGTATATAATATATATATATATATATATATATATATTACGGTAATATATATATATATATATATATATATATATATTATAAATATATATATATATCATATATATATATAGTATATATATACTATACGTATATATATAGTATATATATATTATATACGTATAGTATATATATAGCTATATATATATATAATATAATAGTATACTATATATAGTATATAGTATAATATATATATATATATATATATACTATATATGATTATATCACTAATAATCTAATCAACATAGTCCTCAAAATTACCAACACTATAAAAATATTCTAAAAAATAAAACTAAAAATCCACGTTTCACATACTCAACCACCAATAACCTATGAAGCCAACCTGTAAACAAAACAACAACATTCTCAGCCCAAAAAAACTAATACAATATTCTTGTCATACTGTTCAAAAATGTCACAAATCTACAAATTAATGAAACTGCTAAAAAGGATTAAAATCAACCAAGAAGAACCAATAGTACCCTTATTCAATCTTTTAGAAGCATTCAACATTATTAAAAACCTTAAAAACACAATTAGTAGGATCCAACCATATATCCAATATTCTACACAAACACCTGGGAATGAATGTTATCACAGCCATATGGATTCAATGTTGCTTGGGAAACCATCACTACCACCTTTTTGGAAGCATGCACATATAATACTAATATTAAAACAAACTACCTAATAATATTCTGATAATCTGAATGATGTTTTGGACAGGGTGAGTGAGAATTTTAGATTGATTGGGTTGGGCGACTTGGTTGGATAGGTGATCAAAAAAGGAATGGTACAACAGGTGCCTTTGGGGTTGCATGAGAAAAGAGAACGGTAATCAATATCTGTTAGGAGAGGTGTGTGTAATAATACATTATTTGGGTACAAGAGTATTCATAAGTATACAAGAGTTGGGATAGGAGATGGTATCAAAGCGAAAAGTATGATTGATTTTGTGTTGAAGATCTTGAATGTTGAACATCCATGTTGAATTATATGATGGGAGTTAAATCAGTGAGGGGTTTGGATATGGGAATATCAGGTCATCATGTTGTTTTATGTAAGATTAAGTTAGTGGAGGCATGAATGATGAGGAAAGAGTTAAGGAAGGAAGTGGGAAGAATTAAGAGTGAGAAGTTAAGTGAACAAGGTTATAAGGAAAAGTATGTGGAAGCACTTGAAAATAATTTAATTGAATGTGAACAGGTGAAGCTAAACAAATCTTGATGCAAATGAAGGAAACCTTTATTAGTTAGTGTAAGAGAAGTATGTGGATATGCTTAAAGTAGGAAACAAGAATGTTAATAGTGAGTGGTGGAATGAAAAGATGATGCTGGCAGTTAAAAGTAAAAAGAGGCATGGTTGAATGGGCTTAAACCCAATGATGAGGTCTCAAAAGAAAGATTAGAACATATAGAACATTAGAAAATATAGAGACAGTTAAGGGAAGCCAATGCCGGCCTATCTGCAGACTTGGTCCCAGTCAACCACTGAACCAAAACATGCTGCATGCAAATCCACAAAAGCAACCCCTAGCGGCTTGTCAAATTGTTGCTAACCTACCAAATCCCACCAATTTGGCCTTAGGTTCAAAACTGAAATGATATACTATATATTGGATACCAAAACCCATCCCGCATGCATTTAATAAAACTAAGTTATTGGTCAAAACATGTGCCAATCTGAACATTTTTAAATATATCTGCTACCTTGTAACTCCAAAACCCGTGAAGTGCCAAATCGAAATATTATATTATCTTCTCTCTTTGGAC
>JABUQX010111879.1:0-23329 GCA_015478945.1 Trachelipus rathkii | reverse complement strand
AGGTCCCGACCCTCGCGCGGAATAAACCGGTTGCGTGCGCCGAGCTGTTGGCAGGCGGCGGATGCCGGCCCGAAACCGTCGTTTGAGGAGCGCAAAGTGTCTTGTTTACATACGGCTATCAAATAATCAAAGTAAAATTCAAACATCGGAACAAGCTCCCAGCAAGCCCTTCCTAGCCAACATGCTTAAACATCTATTGAATTCAAAGATCATATGGTTATGCAGTATAACATTTATAGCACAAAAACGTTTTATTTATTTATATATATTTTATTGTATAAAAAACATAGTAATATTTTACATAAAAACTTTAAATGGTTTTTATGGTTGTTGTATTAACGCTAGGAGTTTTATGATATATATATATAATACGTCATGCGCAAATCATATAATATATTACTATGTTAAGATAAAAATACTTATGATATTTTACATTTAGATAACAAAAAAATAATAAATAAATATAATATATATAATTATATATAACATTAAGATAGCTTAAATTAAAGAGGATAAACGTGATTAAGATAAGAGCGACGAGAGAGAGAAAGAAGAATCCAGAGAGAAGAGAGAGAGAAGAGAGAGGTAAATGTTAAGTAAATAAAGCTTACATAATAAATAATGTAGCTTACGTATATTAATACTACTGTAAATAATATAAATAATACCTATCAAAATAATATATAGTATATAGTATATATATTGATAATTATATATATACCAAAACAACTATATATATATATATACTATATATATATATATATATATATATATAAGAAACATCTCAGGGAAATACAAATAATAAAAGGAAAATCTTATAATGGAACAATGGACATTTAAATAGATGCATATCTGATTATGTCCGTAGACATAAGCACACATACAAACATTTGAATATAAGAGATTACAAAATACAAAATGGTATATATGACATAAGCACACATACAAACATTTGAATATAAGAGATTACAAAATACAAAATGGTATATATACAAAATTCAAAACATTATAACCATAAGCTGAAAGGTACATTGCAAATATAAGCATAACTTGATTTGATATCCGTTAGATATTACAGCAAATATGTAAACATTTGAATGCTAGAAAATACAAATGTTATACAAAATATTAAATCTATCACACACAATTTGTTTGGAGAATGTCACTTGGCGATGAATCGTGGAATTTTGACATTGGTGAGAAGATTACGTCCATACGGGAATACTTTGATCCACATAGGCCAAAATTGCGCGTCTTCATTTTGAAGAGAAGCTCTGACACTTGGATGAGACAAACTTATGGAGAACTTGAAAAAGAACTTGTTGAGATTCTGGTTTGGTATAGGATTTAATGTTCTACAATCACCACATTGGCGACACTCACCTTGAGTATTTTTGAAACGAGATGAAGTGGTGACGACCAGGGGGATTTAGAAAGTTATAGGATACCAGTTATGTTTTTTGCGATTGCATATTCTTCATTTGTAAAAAAAATGGGAGATGGTACTGAATTATTTAGAAGAGGAGCCTGAAGGTTCGTAGTGGAATTCAAAATGAGTTTCAGACCATAATCCAAAATTAATTGAGAATGATAAAAGAAGTCCGTATCGATAATGCTCGTTTGTGGCTAGCATTAGTCATCTTCTTGGAGTTTTCTGATTTGGATTTTTTAGTATTGTTGTTGTTTTTTCTTCTTTTTCTTCATTTTAGTTGTTTTCTTTTGGAGACGAACTTTTCTCATTGAGGATGAAGGAGTTAGTAAAAGAGAGTGGAAGTATGCCAATTATTCTTTCGTTGCTTGACATCGTAATAAGTAGTTACTGGTGAAATGCTGATAGGTTATCAGAAGGCGCTGGGTGTTTTACTTCCGGGATTACCAATATATATAGGCCTCGTTTTGGAGATTGTTTCTTGTTATTTCGTGAAGGCCTATACATTTGTTAGAGGGAGATTTAAAAATCATAAAACAAATGATGATTTATTCAATAAAATATAAATAACAACAGTCTTCCCTTTATTGAGATTCTCTCTTTTTTCTTCGTAGGTTTCAATGAGCAGTCTCGACCTTTCCCTATATTTACCGGCCTTGCCAACTAAATCTTTTGAAAAGCTATGTAAATTGAGATGAGTCGATTCTGCTGTTGCGGACCTTTCCTGAAGTCTTACCTCCCTTGCTTGAAAGTTGGGTCTTTTTGTTGTTCAGATTTCTGTCTTCTTGGGAGCAAGCAAGTGAATAGTGAGTCCGAGTGATAATGAGAAGAGAGCGGGAGAGAATATATTCAACAAAGCAGGGGGGAAGCCTTTTATACAATTTGTTTTGTATTTATGCCAAAATTTTGTTTACGCAAATCTTGTCACAATACAAACATATATATAAATTTTTAACTTTTCCAAACAGTTATAATTGAGGGTGCTATATATATATAATATTATATATATATATATATATATAATATTATATATAATATATTATATATATATTATATATATATATATATATATATATTATATATATATATATAAATGAAAAACTGTTTTGATAAATAACAAGAATGGACGAGGTTATAATAACTTTAAATCATTTCCAATGTAGGAAACCTAATAGTAGTACTATAAGATAATTATATATAATATATATTATACAATATATATATATAGTAAGTATATATATATATATAATATATATATATATAATATATATATATATATATATAATAGTATATATATAATTTAATATATATTAAATAAATATATACCGTTATATATATAATATAATATATAATATAATATATATTATATTATATATATATATATATATTATAACTATATATCATATACTATACTATGATATATTATATATATATATATATATATCATTACCGCTACTATCTATAGTATCAGATATAAATACCTACCCAAATAACGCGCTCTGAATCACTAGTCAGAATTGAAGATATATATTATATATTTGATTGTCTTTCCGACTCGATCTCTCTCTCTCTATTCCTCTCTCTCTCCCTTCTCCGTCTCTCGTCTCTCTCTCATCTCATACACCTCTCTGCTCTTCTTATTTCTCTCTCTCATCTCAATGGAACTATGGAATATTTTTATTAGAGTGCTAATAACATATATTATTGAATACGATCACTGGCTTACTTTCAATTATATATTCACTTATGGGTAGTCTATTAATTATTATCCCGTCTTCATTCATTCTCACTTAATTACTTCATTAGTCTCTCTATTATTTCACTTATTACTCTTTGTCTTAATTTTATTATCTTGCTCTCTATACCCCACCCGGCCTATTCATATTATTATATGCATATTATCTTATTATTATTATTCATTATTATTATACTTATTAATTATTTTCAGTTCTTCATTTATTATTGTGTGTATATTTACGTGTGTAGCACGTTTATTAATTTGATTAATTATTATTATTATTAATTATCGAATCGTTACAAATTGTTAGCTTAGCCTTATCGTGAAAGTTTATTATATGTAGTTTTATTATTATTTATTATTATTATTATTAATGTATTATATGGATTCATATAAGTATTATTGGTAAAATGTTGAATAAACGTTTTTGATTATTTTTGAATTATTATTTGATTATATATATTATGTAATTATTATTAATTATTATATTAATTATGTATTATTATTATATATTATTACTTATTATTATTATTGATTGATATATTATTATTTATTATTTATTATTATTAATTATAATTATTATTATGTAAATTATATGATATTATATGATAATTAATTAAATTATTATTATATATTATTATATATGTAGATTAATATATATTTAATTATATATTGATTAATTGAAATTTGCTCCAGTTTATTCTGAAAAAAATCAATTATCATTTTCTTTTAGAAATAAATACTTCTGAAAACAAATATTTAAGGAAAATGTGATTGTCCCCAATGGATTTTTTCAATAAACAACAAAAGTACGAGCTGTTGTATAAATATTAATGGCACACAGGGGTTCACAAGATTTAACAAAAAACATAAATCTTCAAACGCACTTACCTACAACTTAGAATATACACATTACTTTACGTTAATATACCACACAGAACCACAAATATATTCATATAAAAATATATAAGAAACATAAAATATATAAAAGTATAATATAATATAATAAATAATAAGAGGATAGATATATATAATAATTATAAATAAGATATATATAGAATAATATAATAATTAATATATATATATATTATATATATATAATATAATATAATAATATATATAGTATAATATAATAATAATATATATATATAATCCGCCAGAATTCACTCTTCTCTCCCAAGGACTGGGGGTAAGGTGCGAACGTAGCATAGCAATAATAGAAATGTAAAAACAGGAATAACGTAAGGAAGAAATGAGGAATTGATGAACGGCTAAGTGGAAAGAAAGCACAGCATTTACCGCCCCCTTACACCCTTTCGCGGTAGAGAACGTCCCTCACGAAGTACAGAAAATAAAATCTACCCTGCGAGCTTCATGGGGCCGAGTTAAACGAAACCTTACTATAGGTCAATCTCGTCTAATGTGGATTCATCCGTTGGCCCAGGTGGGTACCACAATCCAATACACCAACCTTCACAAAACCCCAGCTCCAAGCTTCACTCCTATTTTGACAACTTTCTTCTCGCTTCTTGCCAAACTCACCATTAGGATCTTCTCTCCCAAAGCTATCCTATATTTAACTGACTACAATCTATTTTGATCGGATCTCCCAAATCCTAGGGATCATACGATTGAATATATATACCTAATTTATTATGTGATATTTGTAACTCTGCTTAATATTCAAATGGTTTGTTGATGGTTCTTAGGTCTACGGACTTATTAATCTTAGATATGACTATTATTTATATTGGAAATGTCATTGTCATTATATATTTTTACCTTTTTATTATTTATAAAGGACAATTGAACATGTTTTTATATGTTTGGGGTAGTATTTTCGATATGCACCTAAAATATGTATGGCATTTGGGATATGTATTATTATTTTACTCATTTATATTATGTATTTATATTTTTATACCCACATCGTGTTTAGCGTGGGGAAGAGTAGTAGTGCAATATATATAATTAGGGGGGAGCATTGTAAAAGTTATAAAAATTTATGATTCTTTTCAGAATATGAGCGATGGATTTGCGTAAGTAAAATTTTGACATAAGTTCGAAACAAAAATGTAATAAAAAGTGCTATCCTGCCCTGCCTTGAATTGAATATATTCTCTCCCTGCAATCTCTTCTCATTATTTCATCATCGGACTCACATTTCCACTTGCTTGAGCTTCCAAGGAGACAGAAAACCGTATAAGACAAGCAGGTAAAACCCAAACTTTCAAGACAAGGGAGGTAAAACTTCAGGATGAAATAAGTCCGCCAAGCTTATTCAAAGGAGTAAGCTGGCTAAAAGAGATGGTAAATATAACAAGAACTCCTCCGAGGGACATGCTCATACGAATAAACTAACGTTACGAAAAAATGAGAATCTCAATTAAAAGGGGAAGATTAGTTGTGTATATTATATATTTTATATTGAATAAATAATAGGTGTGAAGTTCAAATAAAGTTTCATCTGATCCTAAAATTAACACTAAACACATTATTAATAAACATACATGAAATGAAAACATAAAAATAAAAAAACACATGTTTAATAAAAATTAAACAAAATACTTTTAGTTAATTATAATATATAATAATTATAATATAATGTATAATATATATAAATAGTATATATTATTTAATATAGTATAATTATATATATATATATATATAATTAGATAGTATATATAATTATAATATATATTATATTAATAGATAATATATATATAAATATATATATAATATATAATATAAATATATATATATTATATATAATAATATGATATAACAGCGCGAACTCCTAGTAGCTATATACCTACCGAGGCTTTCTCTCTATCTCACCTCTCTCTCTCTTCATTCTACTTCTTCTCTATACTTCTCTATTTTAGATATAAGATTTACGATTGAACAAATATCGATATATATTGGAAATGTGTATTAATATAATATATATATTAAATATATTATAATATATATATATTATATAGATTTTACATAATGGGGAATTATAATTCTACAGTGTTAATATATATACTCAAATAAATACTTTTCCATTCTAATTTAATTTTTTCTTTAATTTGAAATTGGGAACGTTTAATAAGGGAAAGCATTAATTATTATCAATAGTTACTATAGTTAATTTAATTATTCTATTTAAAATTTTGGAATTGAATTTATTTTATGATTATTTATGTTTATTAAATATTGATATTGTATATATATAAGTGTAATTATTATTATAGTATCGAAGTATTAAAACATAATTATTTAAAAAAACATTAGATTGAAACCAATTTTATACTCTAAATTCACGACAATCTATTGCATTTGTATTTGAGCACGAATTGTGATTAAAATCAATTAGTTAATAAAGGAATACAAAGTTCTATGGGCTTACAATTTGGCATCATACCTTATGCATTTTGTTATGCTTTTCATTTATTTTACCAATTTTGTAAAGAACAAATGAAAAATTGGGATATTGATACTGATTAGCTACCAAATGTAAGCATTATGATAATTTGCTAAGAACTCTCTCTCTCTCTGTCACTCTCTTATTCTCCTCTCTCTCTACTCTCTCTCCTCTCTCTCTCACATCTCTGCCTTTCTCTCATTCAATAGGTATATATATATAATTATATATATAATTAAATTAAATAATTTATATAATATATTATAATAGATATTATAATTATATATATATATAGGATAAATATATATATATTAGAGATATATATATATATAAATATATATATATATATAAATATATATATAATATAATATATATATATATAATATATATATATATATATAAATAATATATATATATAAATTATATATATATATATATATATATTATATATAGTAATAATATAGTATAAATGATATATATAATATATAAGGTAATTATTATATATATATATATATATATTATAATATATATATATATATAATATTAGATAAAGATATATATATTATAATGATAATATAAGATAATCATATATAATAAATAATATATATATAATAATATATATATATATATTATATATATATATATAATATTATATAAAATATATATTATATATAATATTATAATAATAATAATATATATATATATATATATATAAAAATAATATAATAATATAGTAATATATATTAGATAATATATAATATATATATGTTTATATATATATATACCATTTTTTAAGTTTGTTATAGAAAAAAATTAATTTTCTTGGGTTAGATCAAAAATAGATTAAGGAATAGTCAACGTAGAACTAATTTATACAAGGATTTGATGTAGGTCAACCCTGGGAAAATATAAAAATGGAATATTTAAAGTAAAAAATATATCCATATTCAATATATTGATACAATAATTGTTCTAGTTCCCCACTTTTTTTAAAACACGAATACCCACAACCTTGAGACCGCAGAATGAATGACAGGATGTCGAAAGTCTCTCGGCACTCTCGGCTACCGGTGGACGACGGAAGGGGACTTCGTCCGTTCCCACCTCTGTCCCACCGTCAGCTGCGAACCCCGTTAAAAATTAATTATCCATGAATATGCCGTAATATTGTTTAATGAAAATAATAATAAATATCAGTTCAGCAAATATAGATATATTAATATATATATATTATATATATATATATAATATTATGATATAATATAATTAATATATATATATTATTTATATATATTAATTAATAGATATTAATAATATTATATAATATATATATTAATATATATAGTATAATTATTATATATATATATAAATTAATATATATCATTACAAACATCAATTATATATATATATATTTATAGATTTTTTTACAGATTTACCACCACTGCACGGGCTGACCCTTGCCAAGGAGGGGCAGGAAAGAAAACACAGGAACCCACCCCAAGCTAAAACCGAACGCCAAATGCTCAGGGTGCGCCACGGAAGACGGTGTAAAAGGAGGTGAATAGGTAATATATATTATATTATAATAATTATATTGTACCAATATTTCGCCTGTGTTTTAAGAATTAAATACTTAACATTTTTGTCACATTACAAACAGGGTGATGTTATGTTAAAATAATAAATTAAGCGCTTAAACTTTTAATTAAATGAGCAGGCGAGAAATTAAAGAAAAAATAGCCTACAGGACAAAGGTAAAAATCTTCCGACAAGTGCCTTCAGACAACGGAATAAAGCGTTAAACTTATTACTATATATGAACATTCTGCTTAATAAAAAACCACATTATTGAAGAGAGCATAAGAATTTGACCTTGTGTACATTAAAAAAGCCCAACAACGTTATCTTATCAGATATTACACATTCCAAATCAAAGCATCCATCCTAAGGTGGAACAAAGTTGAAATCAGAACTAGATTTCAAAACTTTTTTTATTTTTGAATCTGTACTTAATTTAGAATAACAATAGTCTTAAAAAAAAGGGAACAACAATTGTATTAATAAAATAGGCTAAAATCTAGCAACCTTGAGGAAGGTTTAGACAAATGTTTTCACCTCTAAGCTTATGTATATATATACGCCAGTATAGATATAAATGTATAAAGATAATATATATATATATATATATATATATATATATATATATATATTATATATATATAAAATAATTATATATATATATATATTTTAAATATATAGTAATGAGTCTTTTCAACTTAGTATAAAAATATATATATATCTATAGTAAGTCATATATACTAGTTTATATATATATATATATATATATGGAATATTTACTATATATATATAATTATATATATATATATATAATATGTTATTACATACGCAATATAATATATCAAATCATAATTTAGCACCATTATAGATAGATGATATCAATATTGGTACATCCTACTACTATAAGGATGATATTGCTATATATAGTCATATAAAGTAGGTCGATATCGACAGTAATGTAGGGATAGTTTTAGGGTAGAATATATTAATCGTATAGGCACAATATTTGAGTAGATGGACGACATGTTCCATTTCTTTTCCGTTCGTCTTGCCAACGGACTGTCCTTTTATGCCGCGAGAGCTAACGACTAAAATTTATTTCGGTAGACTCGTTATCAAGAAATTATAACAGTATTCTATGTAGTATAGTATATATATAGTATATTATAAAAACTATATTAAATAAATATAATATAAATTATAGAGTATTAGAGCGTACCATAATCAGTCTCAATTACAGGTGTTCCGCAGAACAGTTGTGGTTGAAAAGGAGTCACGGGAATAATATTAAGTAGGCTATAATATAACATTAAAATATTCATTATTACATGTATTATAGTACTTATTATGGACTTCCAGATCTTCTTATATATTACCTATATAGGGATAAAGTATGTACGCATAGAAAGAATACCGGATTGTGCTTGGCGCCCGCTCCACACGGGAAGTCCAGAAGATGTGGGAGGAAAGGTTTTATCAAGATGGTTTGCCAACGAACGGAAAGAAATTGAATGTGGCATTTTTTTATATACTCTATTATATATATATAATATATATATACCCTATAGTATATAATATATTGATTATATATAGGAGTAAACTCTCCAGTTTAACTTCATAATAAACTAAAGGGCAGCTAAATTTATATATTAATATTATAATAGTTGAACCATGCCTGTGTGCTATAATGATTGCCCTTTCATTCCTTAACCAAGACTTAATAGCCCACAAGTAGGACCTAACCTACTTTGATCTTAATGTATACCCCTTCGGCAAGTACGACATAAAGTCACGTGACATGGATCCTTTGATGTGTATGCCCTACAAGTACGGGACCTAGGTCTAATGGATTTTGTTTGCCCACAAGTTAACGAGCCCAGTAAACCTATGAGATGTTATGCATTAACCCCAAAGTTAAAAACACAATTAAAATGCCTATGTAACCTCTACTTGACATTTTGTTAAAGCCCAAATAGCTAGAATAACAATAAAAAGGAACTGAACAGAAACTCCTACTAGCTTCTTATATATATATAGGCCACTCATATACTTAGCATAGTATACCTAGTTAATATTGATATATAGATAGTATATCCAATATACTGATGAATTTTATTTTGTTTTGATGTTCCGATAACCTATAAGATAATAATGTATATGTTAGTCTAACATATGTATGGAGACGTTATATAGAACCGTAATTGGTAATAATCGTAAAATAATATATAAATATAATAAAGATTTAATGGAAAATAATTGATATATATAGTGAAGGTTATAGTTTGAATATATGAAAACAAAATAAAGTATACAATGAATATAGTTATATACAGTAGTTATGCAAAGATGAATTCAACAAGGTTATAGTGTTGACTTAATATATTATATACTCTCTATATATTAGGTTACTAGTACTACCTATATATACACCGGGATAAATACCTCTCACATCCAGTATAGTACTCTATATATAAGTATATTATTATATATAGGCAGTAATATAGTACAATAGAATAGTTTACATGATATAATAGTATATATCTTGAAAGGTCGAAAGGCAACTCTAGAATTAGCTAATTAAAATGAATATATAGTGGAAGTAAAGATTTAGAAAATGAGTGGGTATAAAGAATATTGTAGGGTAAGGGTGGGGTAATGATTTGTAGTCAAATTACTATATATATTTGGCCTAATTAGGTGATGGACATTTATAAGTGGTTGACTCCGTTAATATTTAAGGTTTAGGGGCAATTTAGGTTAAGTTCGGTTAGGTTAGGTTAGTTAGGTTAGGTTAAGTTAAGTTAGGTTAGGTTAGGTGTAGTTTGTTTACGAAGAAAGAAGGTTGATCTAGCTAGAATGTTTTAACCCTAAAAAATTATGTAAAGAGATAACGAGTAGAAGTCTAATTGTTTGAATTTTGTCCGCTCCTGGACGTCAACCACTGATATAAATATAGCCATAAGTGTAGTGTGTATAATAAGATAATAATCTGTAAAAGGGTATGAAGTAATATACATAGTAAACCTGTTGAGGTTTGAGGAAGTAAATCACCTAACATATATATATAATAAGTTAATACGTCAGGAAAGAGGTAAAATATATATAATATCCTATCCTCAACTATAAACGTATATATATATTAATAGTGACATTTACAAAACATCAGCGTATTTTAATGCTATGTGAAGTAATACCTTTGAACCTTAAACTTTATTGAAACATGTCAAGCGCCAGTGAAGGATATGAAAAAAAAGAAAACTTTATTATAAAAATAATAAACGTATTGACTCAAAGGATATGAACTATAATATAAAGAGATAAGGATAATGATAGGTTAATAAACTCCTCAAATATAAAGTAGTAAATATAGGGTGAGTATAAGTACTATAGAGTATTATATGATATATATTAAGTATAAGTCTACGATACGGTATCTAGTGCCATTTTAATACTTTTCTTTATAATTACTCTATAGGCAAAAGTCCAAGGCTCTTCTGTTTCAGAATTTCAATTTGTGGAGGAACTGGGACTGATTTAACGAGATACGGTTTAATATTGATGATGAGCCACGTGTTGCGCACATTGACTAGAGTCACGGTTGCTTTATATATATATCTATATACACCCTTAATAACTCTATATATTATATACTCTAATTAGTGATACTCATATACTCTAAGGGATACTCATAGTATTTAAATAGATAAGTAACTAATATATATAATATATATATATCAATTACTATTATATTCACCGTATATATAGTATATATATAGTATATTATATAGTATATATAGAGTGGTAATAGGTTCACCTAGTTTGAATACTACCGTGCGAGTTATACGTATGCTCAGTAAGTACTAGTAAAATAGCCTACTACTTTATATATATACTATAAGTAACTAGATATTGTAACGATATAGCTATACAACAGTATTAATATAGTGTAGAAGATCTTTCTTTATTTTTATGTTTTTTATCTTGATTTCGTTTACAGTAGAATAAATTTAATATGATTTGAGTAATTTTAAGTATAATATAGTGATAAGGACAATATATATAGTCAATATTCATAATAAGATATAAATTATCCTCATACATAATTATAGTGAGCAGCTTATTATTAAGTTATAGATACGATTAGTAATAGTAGATATTACAGTAATGACGTGAGTACTGCTATACGTCCTTTTATAGTACTTATTTTAGTCACAAGGTTAAAAATAAAATTAGGATAGCCGTTATTGGCATTAATCTATTGTAGATACTAGAACAAATTAAGTCCTAACCTGGATTTAGAGGCCAGTATTGGCAGGAATCGCTATCTTGTAGCTCGACCCATTGACACCCACTGGGGCCTCAACTGTGCTGGGTTATTGATGAGAATAAGTAATGTTATTTGTTAGATTGACTTCACATGCTTTTGTATTATTTTTTAATCTTTGAGAATTTTAGGTTTTACTATTTGTTGGCCTCTGAGTCTAGGTTAGAGATAAGTGTTCAGTTAATTGTTTAGTAGTGGGAACATTGAACTTAGGTAACGGCGTTTGTTTATTTTAAATGCTGAGTAGATTTTACGACAGGCATTATTTTAATAGTATTAAATATTAAATGATTTCTTAGAAAAGAAAGAATGGCGCAAGGGAATAACATATAACACACACACGTATCAAAGCACATTAGCAGGTTACGGGCCAAACATAGACCCCGGCGAGCGGTGGTATGTTAACTGTAAAAAAAAAAAGAAAAAAGAGAGAAATAATAGTTGCTCCATTCTCTCCGCGTTGCAGGGAATATGCCGTGCTGAGTTGAACGCCCACTTGATGAGCGGCACTTGCCTTCCAGCTAGCGAGCATACATACTATCTCACAACTGGCAGAATCTCTCTCACCCGAATTTTCGGGCGCGAACTCGCAGTGACTCGATAATGCATTTCTCCAAAATGAGTCCCCTCAGACAGTAACCTAGAACTTGGTTGGGCTGAATCGCGGGGTATAAAATATAGTAGCATATATGTGTAATGATATAATATATACTTATACTATAATATTAATGAGTATATATATATATATATATATATATATATATATATATATATTATATACTAGGTAATATAATATATATATAATATATAGGTAATAGTATAGTGCACATGGCTAGTCCTCTGTGCTAACTAAATTTACCAACATTAAAATGGAAGTGTATTTGTCCTGGTAATTTTTTATAGTGTGAAAAGGGTAAAAGTATAACCTAATACTTTAATCTGCAATCATTTTCTTGCTTCCCGTGTTAAATCTAAAGGTTTAAAATTTAAAATTAATGTGAAAATTCATACCTTAAATTATTTCTCTTAGAAGCTCGTACAACTCAAGTTAATGGGTTGGCCGCCTTACCGGAGAAGGTGCGTGCTACACTTACTCATTTTTCGCGCGTCGCGGTGCTATATTGCGCGTGTGTGCGTGGTTCGGTGCGGAAAATTACGATGCTTAGGTAATCCCCGATATACGCTATAAAAATTCCTTCGTGATTTTAAATATTCTTCTTTTCATATCGATGTGGAAATCATTCACTTTTTTATTTTATGTATGATCAAAAGGCATTTTGAAGACTCTAATACTCTGAAAAAAATAAACTAAAAATTTTAATATAAGAATATTTAAACTAAAAGATATATTCTCTCTCTCTCTCTCTCTCTCTCTCTCTCTCTCTCTCTCTCTCTCTCCTCTCTCTCTCTCTCTCTCTCTCCCTCTCACTCTCTCTCACACACACACACACTCACACTCACACACAATCGTTTGACGTCATATACATGCTCAAAGCAATATAAAAAAAACGTTCATAGACTATTACATCGTTTGATGAATCTGCACTTGTGAATGAAGTTTATATTTCGAGCTTATCTTTCCGCTTATGCTTCAGGAATATTTATTTTTAGTTCAAGAGATTTCTCTTTTTTTTCTTTTGAACTGATAAAATCCTCAGTTCTCTGCTTTTGACAATTGGTTCTCCTTTTTATATATTTCAGATCGATGAATTACCATCTTTAAGCAATTTTATTTTCTTCTTCGTGTTTTACCTCTCTCTCTGCTCTCTCTCTCTCTCTCTCTCTCTCTCTCTCTCTCTCTCTCTCTCTCTCTCTCTCTCTCTCTCTCTCTTACTCTCTCTCTCTCTCTCTCTCCTATCTCTCTCCTCTCTCTCCCTCTCTCTCTCTCTCCTCTCTCTCTCCTCTATATATATATATATATTTAATATACTATATTATATATATATATATATATATATAATATATATATATTCATTATTATATATATAATATATAATATGTATATATATATAATATATATTTATATATGTATACTATATATATATATATATATATATATTATATATATATATATATAATATATATAATAATATATATATATATATACTATATATATATATATACAGGTGGAAGAAGAGAATGGCAACTTTAAAAGTTGGATTTGACAACACCTTCTAACTGCCGCATCAGTTCGGAACCGGATGGAGGAAAGTTCTTTGAGTACGCTTTACCCTTAGTATGCTATATCAGCTATATCACTATTGCTTCAAGAATATGTGTCTATTTAGACGTTTCCGCAAGTGGTGCTTGCAGTAAGGCTTAACCGAGCGACGCCTCTAATTCCTTAAACAATTTGTGGATGTCGGAAAGAAGCCCTTTAACCACGTTACGGGTTATGTTAAGCAAAGATATTTCCGTTATAAGCACAAAAATTCCTCTTAGCCTTCACGAGCGTCCATTACATAGCATTAAGATTACAGTATGGTGTGCAGTGTCAAGTCATGGTATTATCGGGCTTATGTTTTGAAATCAGAAAGCCATTCAACAAGAGTGATCATCATGTATATATGTATGATTAAACATTCTTGCGCAGAAGTTACTCGCGCACATCTTGGACACGACAAACAAGTCGTTAAGCAACGGACTATCTCTATCTATATGCATCGACGCGTCAAGGAGGCGCTTCGCAGATTGTTAGAAAGCATGGATGCATTCATTGCACGGAACGGCGACATTTTTATGGCCTCCCAGATCCCCCGATCTCAATGTTTGCGATTTCTTTCTGTGGGGACATCTGAAAGGTAAAGTTTACAGCACACGTCCTGCAACCACTGCTGAGCTTTAACAAAGGATTGCAAAAGAAATAGCCGATATTCCTCGAGACATGATACAGCGGGCATTCCAAAGTTTTTACGCCAGAGTTTCAGAAAGTGAATGCCTAAACGGACGACATCTTTCTGATGTTATATATAAGAAGTAATGTGACAGGTAAATGGAAATGGCAATGTCATACTTAATGGCATACTCTATACATGCATTTATAACTATAATTGTATATATTCCTGATATTGTCTTGCATTAAATCTCCCAAATTGCCGTTGTTTCTGTGCGACCCTGTATATTATATTATTATAATATATACATCATATATATATATTAATATTAGTATATATATATATATAATATATATAATATATATATATTATATAATATATATATATATGAGTGCGACAGGCTAGCAACCCGAGTCTTTACTTTTTTCTTGCACTTACTCTTCTGTTACCAGAGGATTGGAATCTTATGAGCCCCTAAGATCAAGATCCTTTGGAGAACTCTGTCAGAGACCGAGTTTTGAGGCCTAATGGAAGAGATACTAGTTCTACTTGAAAGGCGAAAACCTTACCATGAAGTGTGTTTTAAACTCGAGGACCGGCATGGGATACCATTGCGCAGAGGAAATGCGCTTTTTCTACAGTGCTCTAGGTTAAGTATTCTGGGCCCGAGCGGAGATGCGAGGCGCTGACTGACAGGCGAAAGCTACCTTCCTGGAGTGTTGAATAGATAAATATAGATATAGTAGTGACATACAAAATATAACTATATATATTATATATATATATCGTAGTAGTTATGTTATATATAATATATATAAAATATTATATATATGTATATTATTATATATTATATATATCATATATATTCTATATATTTATACATATATAATATATATACTATATAAGTATACCAAATTATAGAGATATATATATAGTAAATAGTAAATATACTATCATATATATATAGTATTATATTAGTATTTATTATATATATCTATTATATAAATACTATTGTAGTTCAAAGGCTGTGGAATCAGAGCATTGTCCTACTATATATAAGTAATGTACCTATATATATACTATATCTATACTAAGGTATATTATACTATCTTTATAGCTATATATATAGCTATATATTAAATGTATATGTATATATATATATAGTATAGGTAGTGGATAAATATAGTAACTTTTCTTTTGACTATATATATTATATTATAGTATATGTAGTAGTAGTGTTATATTTATATTATATATATAGTAATCATAATTTATGTTATAGTTATAATCCCCAAATTTTTAGGAATAATATATTGAAAGATATATATTAGTATGTGATTATTTTCACATATTCTTTGCCTTCAATATCCAAAAATGAATTCTCCTGAGGACGATTCAGTTTCGTATTTTCATCGACGAAATATTTTTGAGTTTTCGTTTTGGCGGAAAATTTTAGCGCTAAAAAGAAAATTTAGCTTCGTGATTGACAATATTGCTATTTTGGCTACATTATTTTGTATGTTTAATGCCTGTAGCATAATAGAATTGCAGATATATACTGTATTTATTAGTAAGATTTTATTCAATTTTTAAAGATAAAAAATTTGGTACTATTTGGTACTAGCTTCCTTTTTTTTTTTTTTTTAATTTACTTTTAATAGCCAAAGTTTTATATTATTCCCTTGTAAATTACTGACAAGTGAAAACGTGAAATGCTTTAAAATGATTGCTTTTGAATTAAGGTCTTTCGGTATGGTTGGAAGAACGTCGTCCTGAATTGAATTCTTATTTTGAGAACTCAATTTGAAAGCTCCTCGTTTCAAAGGCTCCTCGTTTTGAGAACCCATTTTGAAGGCTTCACATTTTAAGAACTCTTCATTTTGAGAACTTCTCATCTTACGAACTCTTCATTATAATAATAAGTTACCTTCTCATTTTGAGAACTCAATTTGAAAGTTCCTCATTTTGAAAGCTCTTCATTATGAAGGCTTATCATTTTAAGAACTCATTTTGAGGACTTCACATCTTAAGAACTCCTTATTTTGAGACTTCTAATCTTAAGAACTCGTCATTTTGAGACTTCTAATCTTAAGAACTCCTCATTATAATAATGAATTACCTTCTCATTTTGAGAACTCAATTTGAAGGCTCCTCATTTTGAAAACTCCTCATTTTGAGGAGTCCTCATTTTGAGAACTCACTTTGAGAACTTCACATCTTAAAAAATCCTCATATTAAGATCTTCTCATCGTATGAATCCTCATTTGGAGAACTCATTTTAATAACTTAATATCTTAAGAAATCATCATACTAGGAACTTCTCATGGTAAGAACTCCTCATTTTGAGAACTCAAGCTCATTTTGAAAAATCCTCGTTTTGTGAAAGCTTATAAAGGTGATTGAAGGTTACAGGGAGAAAAAATGTTAAAAGATTTTATAATTGAACGGTAAAATGAAAGTCTTTTAAAACAGATCAGGAAATAGTAAATTAATCTCTATATAAAATGTATATATTTTTTGAATGTTTCTGGTATGCAAGTTGTAAGATTCTTCTAAGCATAATATATATATATATATATATATATATATATATATATATATATATATATATATATATATATATATATATATATATATTGAAGGGCGCACGAAAACGCGAAAGCGTTTCACGATAAATGCGAAAACGGTTAAACACCCAACGAAATGAACGATACTTAAAAAGATTAGGTTCTCACAAAATTAGGTTCTCAAAAATTCCGGGTTCTCAAAAATTCCGGGTTAAGTCCGTGTAAAGGGGGGCCAAAATAGGGGGTTACTATGTACAACGAAAGCATCCGTCTGGCATAACCCTTCTTCGAAGGGTTGCAAAAAATTAGTTACCAAAAATTAGGGCTCAAAATACTGTGGCCAAAATGATCTACAGACCAAAGCAATAAGTCGTCGAAAAAGCAAGAGTAAAGTCCCAAAAAGGTAAAGGCCCAAAAGGGTCAAGGTCGGGTAAAAATTTGGGCTCAAAAGGTCAAGCCCAAAAGGTAAAGGTCAAAAAGGCCCATGGCAGGTACCCGCCCAAAAAGGTCAAGGAAGGCAAAAATCAGCAAGCTATTTCATTTTTGACCATCGTCGCGGAACGACTCCCACTACTTATATCCCTAATAATTTTTTTCTTCGGTATCTTGTGACGCACAAAGATGGCCAAAGTGTAAAAATACCTGTTCATTATATTATATATTAGTTATATTATATTATATTATATTATATTATATTATATTATATTATATTATATTATATTATATTATATTATACATATTATATTATATTATATTATATAATTAAATTCTTGTTTATATAAGAATATATATATATATATATATATATATATATATATATATATATATATATATATATATATATATATATATATTTATATGATGGTATATATCATTTTCCTATAAAATATTTGAGGTGTTTCAAATTCCCCCAGTGGTAATTTTTTAACCTTTTTTTTTTTATTTCTAAATGATTTGTTTTAATTTTTTAATATTGCGGAACATCCGCCAACTGCAATTCCGCAACTTTTTTTCAAATTATCGCAATCGCAATTCCACAATTTGTTTTGGTAGTGCGGAATTGCGGATTTAAATTGCGGAATGCCCACCTCTGATATATATATATATATATATATATATATATATATATATATATATATATATATAGATTTGGTCGTCTTCTCATTAAGAGGTATTTATATATATATATATATATATATATATATATATATATATATATATATATATATATATATATATATATATATATATATATATATATATCACAGGGTGGCAGAATTCCAGCCCCCCCCCCCGAAAAAAAATCCTCCGTACGCCACTGTGTGTGATTACATGTTTCTATTAATAAACATTATTTTTCTACGTCCATTGGATTTGTCTTGACCTCCTTTCATTTATCAATTTTCCTGATTTGGAGAATAATCTCTCACTCTCTACAAATGTTGTTGGAATGCTCAAACATATTGGACGAATAGCAATATAAAAGAGAAGAAAATATTGAATTTAGTTATCCTTTACTTTGCGATATTTTATTTTAACAAATAATTTTTTTTTTTTTTTTTTATAAATATCACTGCGTTTGTTTCCAGTAGAAATACAAAATTGTTGATTTATTGATAATTTTCAACGATAGATTTAAGCTATTAAGAAAATTACGGCTTTTTAAAATAGATAGTTGCATAACTGGTGACAAAAATAACTTAATGAATTATACTATATAGTTAATATATGTAATAATAAAAGTAAGTTTCCATGGTAATCGTTTCGACCGACCAATTAGCTCTGCCGTTTACCGATCGCCTCGAGCAGTTTCGAAAAGAAACTTCTAGAAGCCAAGATTATTTAAGATTAAGGAACACGAACCACAATTTAGTGGTAATTTTTTTCTTGTGACATTGAGCACTCTGTGTTCCTATAAAGTTATAAGAGCTTTTGGTTATTAGTGTACTTGTGAATGTGATACTTTTTCTGACTGGTTAACTCGTTAGTGTAGCAAGTGAGAAAAATGAATAGAGGTGCAAAAAGAACATTACTGCATTTTTTAAAGTAAAAAACAGAAAGAAGAAAGGATTGTAACTGAGAACTCTGTCACTACATCGGAAGCTAGTCATGTACATTGTACTTCCATTGTTAATGACGATCCTGGACCTGGCTCTTCATCTAATTCCTTTTGTGATAGTGAAAATCAGGCTAGCAAACCTCATGTACAATATCTAAATTTAAGCTGGTCTCAGTCTAACCTCCACAGACGAGATCCGCTTTGTGGCATAGATGCTGCCTTTTAATATTTTAAAGACGGACTATTCCAACCTTCCCTGGCACAATTCCCAAAGACCAAAGGAAGAAGATTTAAAAGTGCATAGTATTCACAATTTAAATGGCTTTAATATAATGTCTCTGGTGACAAAGCCTTCTGTTTTCCGTTTCGATTATTTGACAGTGTTGGTGGTTATGAGTTAACATTTATTGCTAATGGGTTTAAGAACTGGAAATAAGCAACACAGCATTTTCAAGAACACAAACATACGTACTTCTCATCTGAGAGCTTTGCAACGATGGCAAGAAAGTTTAAAGTCTAAAGAAAGCGTATCAGAGAAGATTTCTTTCCATCACAAAGAAGAAGTAGATAAAACCGCGAGTACCTTAAAATTCTGATTGAAACATTACTTTTTGGGGGCAGACAAGGCTTAGCATTAAGAGGCCATAGGGAAGAATAATCCTCGAACAACCATAGTAACTATATACAGTTGCTGAAATTACGGTCATCAGATAATTTGCTTTTGAAGAAGATGGTTTTAGAGCTAGAAAAGTAATTTAATTATGTTTATCACGATTTGCAAAACGAGATGCTGGAAATTTTAACCAGTCAAATAAATACAACATAATTGAAAATGTCAAGTAAAGCAAGTATTCTCTGTAATCTTGGATGAAACTCCAGATGTGACAAATCATGAACAATTGGCTATCGTATTGAGGTATGCAGCTGATGATTTAAAAATCAGAGAAAGACTTCTTGGTTTCTACAAGACAGACCTTACAGATGGAAAATCATTGTATCGCCTACTCCTGTCTGTGCTGAATGAAGTAGGTCTAGAGACCTCTAATATAGTAGCCCGATGCTGTGATGGGGAGCAAATATATCAGGTATATATAAAGCGTAGCAGCAAGATTAAAAGAAAATAAACCGAACGTAATGTATATGCACTTTTACATACATTCTTTAATAAATCTTGCTCTTGTGGATTTATCGAAACGTATATCCATGGTTCGGAATGTTTCCAGTGGGGCTCAGCAGCTTTATTGTTTCATTGAAACCTCGCCGAAAAGCCATGAAATATTTATAAAGATAAAGGAATGTGCTATCAGTAAAGTAATAAAACAGAATCTAGGACAAGCTTGTCTTTCAAGGCATTGAGTGAAACTAGATTTAGAAGTCGATATGAAAGTTTTCGAGCTGCTCAAAAACATCTGCCAGAAAAATACAGACTGTGGATGATATTGAAGCGAATGACCCAAGGTTGGTGGTGAAGCTCATCGATTGATATTGTGTGTAAAAAATGGAATTTGTATTTGGGCTTAATATGATGAAACAAATATTTGAAAGAACAAACTTTCTTTCAAAATACATTTAGAATCACGATATTTCAATTCACGAGGTTGTTGATGCTGACGTTGAAACAGTTATTACAGATCTTCGTAATGGCAATAAATTTGACTTGATTTGGTCTGAGGCTAGGATATTTTGTGGGCAATATGGATTTGAAGGACCAGTCACTCCACGTAAGCTCAAAGTTCCACAGAAAACTGGCGGAGGAGATGTTCATCCAGCTGTCTCTTCACCTCGTGACCTTTGCTTAAAAACAACATACTATCCATTTCTTGTCAATATTGTTGAAAACACAAAGTCGCGCTTCGACAAAAATCCGTTGACACTGCTATGCCACATGGAAACTGCACTAATTGCTACATTTAAACGTGACTCTATCATCAACAAAGAGTTCAAAGAATCTTGTTCTGTTATAGGGGAAGTATATGAGATTGAATGTGACAGCCTATCTGGAGAAATTTATATATTTTATAGGAAAGAAATAGTAAAAAGCTGACCGCACATTAACTTCCAGATTGGTGTTGGCCTTTAAAGCAAACAAATCTCACAATTAAGCTGTATACCAAAATATTTTGAAGCTTTTGAAAATGTATTTAAGTTCCTGGGTCTACAGCGTCAGCAGAACGATCTTTCAGTGTTCACACAAGGGTAAAAAACTATTTAAGAAACTCAACAAAACAGGAACGTTTAACACATCTGGCATTGCTAGCCACATTCAATGAAGACACACAAATAAACTTAGATGAATGTGTAGAAGTGTACTCAAGAAGAAAACAAAGACACTTAAAGACACATTATTATTTTAAGTTTTATAAACTAGTAAGTCTCATTACTTTCAATACTCTTTGAGTTACTTTTTTTTTTAATGTTTCAACAATTGAATTTGTAATCTTATGCTAAAATTAAATTACATTTTACATATATGTATATAACAATGTATCATGCTCAAGTATTTCAGAATCAGGGCATTAAATATTTTTGTAACAAATTGTTTTATCTAATTATATATTTACCTTTTTTATTAGTACATTTAGTATTGACACTTCCCCTTACCTCTCAGGTATAATGATAAATTCTTGCCCCCAATTTTGAAACCCAATCGACGCTACTATATATATATATATATATATATATATATATATATATATATATATATATATATATATATATATATATATATATATATATATATATATATATATATATATATATATATACATACATATATATATATATATATATATATATATATATATATAAATAACTTACAGTCATATTATCTTGAACTTTATTTCTCAAAGTCATGATCCCTATGAAAACGATTGATTACCATAAAACTTGTATATTACATTTTATCTGAAATTCAACATCTAAACAGGAATTTATTGTAACGTTCATATATATATATATATATATATATATATATATATATATATATATATATATATATATATATATATATATATATATATATATATATATATATATATATATATATATATATATATGAATATATCGATGTGTATATTTATATATGGAGATAGATGTTGTATATATATATATAAAGAAAAAAAGGAATGAATTGGTAATACTGTAGACAGCGACCCACACATTTTTGAGACCGAAATTTTCTAAGTTCAAAATATTTAAGTTTAGAAAGATAAGTTGTTAGCTTTACAAAAATTGTTTAGCGGTGCTTCTGGCACAATTCCAGTTTGCTTTCAAACAAACTTTTCTTAATTAAAAACTTAACTTTTAACTTAATTTTTCTGAACTTAGAAATTTTTTTAAACAGAAAATTTTCGGTCTAAAAATATATATATATATATATATATATATATTA
>JABUQX010111878.1:0-44083 GCA_015478945.1 Trachelipus rathkii | reverse complement strand
TAAAGTAACGTTATTTCGGGCCCCGAGTGAACCGTCGGAGGGTACCCTTAAGATTTTTTTGACGTTAAATTTTAAAGTGTACTATATTTATATTATTATTTTTTTATAGTTTAGTCTCCCTTAAATTCAATTTTCAACGATAAATAATTTTTAGGGGTAACTAAAGTAAAAAATAATTAAGACTTTAAGAAAAATTAAGAACGAAGAAAAAAAATATCCAATATGTGAATAACTGATATTTATCAATTCTTTACAGACTTAGATTCCGTAATAATTTTTTTTTTGGTTTCTCTCGAAAAAAACTCGCTAAAGGAACAAAAAAATTTATTTTGCACCATCTCCCGAAAAGTAGAGAGTAAAGTTATTTCGTGCCCCGAGCGAACCGTAGGAGGGTACCTTTAAGAATTGTTTTACGTTAATTTTTAAAGTGTTAGCAAAAAATCGACTTAAAGCCTACTGGAAAATGGGTTGTTTTTTTAATTAATTTTTGTTTAGTTACCTCTAAAAATTAATTTTCATAGAAAACTGAATTTAAGGGAGACTAAATTAAAAAAAAATAATATATAATATATATAGTATATATACATTGCTGCAATATTTTTTAAATAATTTTTTTAATTTAGTTACCTCTAAAAATTATTAATCGTAGAAAACGGAATTTAAGGGAGACTAAGCTATAAAAAATTAATATAAATAAATATAGTATAGATCATGATAAATAATTAGGAATTTAAGAAAAATTAAGAATGAAGAAAAAATAAATATCCAATATGTGATAACTTATTATTAGCAATCTTTACAGGCTTAGATTCCGTAATTTTTTTTTTTTTTGGCCCTCGAAAAAAACACTCGCTTAAGGAACAAAAATTTTTTTTGCACATCTCCCGAAAAGTAGAGAGCCCCGAGTGAACCTTAGGAGGGTACCTTTAATATTTTTTTTACGTTAATTTTAAAGTGTAGCAAAAAAAATCGCTCAAAGCCTATAGGAAATGGGGAGTCGTGCGTAGTTTTTATAATTAATTTTGGTTAATTACCTCTAAAAAATATAGTTTTTCAAATAGAAAACTGAATTTAAGGGAGACTAAATTAAAAGAAATAAATAATATATATAAAGTACACTTGCCCTCGAAAAAAAACTTGCTTAAGAAACGAAAAATTTATTTGCAACATCTTCCGAGAAGTAAAAAGTTATACGTTATTTTGTGCCCAGATCGAAGCGTAAGTTGGACCTTTAAGATTTCTTTACGTCGATATTTATATTAGGATATTCAGGTATTCACATATCATTTATAGTTTATCTTTTTCTATGTTCTCGATAATTTTTCCTAAAGCCTATACCTTTATCCGTGTACTTTTCATGTTTTCCTCAAAATACGATAGTGACGTTTGTAATTACCGAGACGATCCTCGGAGGGGATCAATCGCGCCGGGTTTCCTCTTACGGCGTCACTATTAAAATAATGACCGTTTCTCGAGTTACCATAAACGACCGTCGACGCACTCAAACGGCAATATTTTCCAGGGATGAAAACTATTCGTTGGGCGTATTAATTATTTATAGTGACGTTTATTCTGTACCGTTTATAGTTTAAATTTATTAAGTTAAAATTTGAAAAAAAAATTTACTATTTTTTCGAGGGTACGACTTTTTGGAGAGCGATTTTGATTTAGACCTTTTGAGTTATAAACGGTTCCGATGAAATGTCACTATTGGAACTATTTTTACGCTTAACGACGTTCTAAGCGTAAAAAATGGATTCTAAACGCGTAGAGTGATTTATTTTGGGCTTTTACGAAACGTCACTATATGACGAGGACGTTTCCGAGGTAAATGGGCGTCGTGCAATATTTTTTATTATTTTTATTAATTTAGTTACCTCTAAAAAATATTTATCGAAGAAAATGGAATTTAAGGGAGACTAAGCTATAAAAAAAATTAATATAAATAAATATAGTATAGATCATGATAAATAATTAGGAATTTTAGAAAAATTAAGAACGAAGATAAAATAAATATCCAATATGTGAATAACTTATTATTAGCAATTCTTTACAGGCTTAGATTCCGTAATTATTTTTTTTTTTTGGTTTCTCTCGGGAAAAAACTCGCTTAAGGAACAAAAAATTTATTTTGCACCATCTCCCGAAAAGTAGAGAGTAACTTTATTTCGTGCCCCTAGTGAACCGAAGGAGGATACCTTTAATATTTTTTTTACGTTAATTTTTAAAGTGTAGCAAAAAATCGCTCAAAGCCTATAGGAAATGGGGGTCGTGCGTAGTTTTTATAATTAATTTTTTTTAGTTACCTCTAAAAATTATTTTTCATGGAAAACTGAATTTAAGGGAGACTAAATTAAAAAAAATAATAATATATATAAAGTACACCTTGCTTCGAAAAAAAAAACTCGGCTTAAGAACGAAAAATTTATTTTGCAACATCTCCCGAGAAGTAAAGAGTTACAGTATTTTGTGCACGATCCGAGCGTAAGTGGGACCTTAAATTTCTTTACGTCAGCATATTTATATTAGAATTGATATTCAGGTATTCACTTATCATTAATTGTTTATTTTTTCTATGTTCAATTTTTCCTAATTTTCATCAACTTTATCCGTGAACTTTTCGTTTTTTTCCTCAAAATACGATAGTGACTTTTCGTAATTTCCAAGACGATCCTCAGATTGGATCAATCGAGGCCGGGTTTCCTCTACGGCGTCACTATAATATAATGACGTTTCTCGATTACCCTAAAAACGACCTCGAACGATCAAACGGCAATATTTACAGGGATGAACTATCGTTAAGCGTTTTAATTATTATTGTAGTGACGTTTATGCTGTACCGTTTATAAGTCGAAGGTATAAGCTAAAATTTGAAGAAAAAAAAAATTTCAATTTTCCCGAATGGTGCGACTATTTTGGCAGGAGAGATTTTGATTTATACCTTTTGGGTTATAAACGGTTCCGACAAAACGTCACTATTGGAACTATTATTATTACGCTTAACGACGTTCTAGGCGTAAAAAATGGATTCTAAACGCGTAGGGTCATTTATTTAGGGCTTTTACGAAACGTCACTATAAGACGCGGACGTTTCTGAGGTAAATGGGCGTCCTGTGCAATACATTTTTTTATTATTTTTTTTTAATTTAGCTACTCTAAAAATTTTATTTATGGATAGAAACGGAAAATTTTAAGAGTAGACTAAATATAGAAAAATATAATATACTTAAATATAGTACAGAGCATGATAAATAATTAAGAATGGCAAGAAAAATTTAAGGAACGAGAAAAATAAATATCAATATGTGAAATAATTTATTATTAGCAATTCTTTACAGGCTTAGATTCCGTAAATAATTATTTTTTTTTTGGGCTCTCTTTAGGGAAAGAACTCGCTTATAGGAACAAAATTTATTTTTGCACCATATTTGATTTAATTAATTTTTTAAGTTAGTCTCTCTTAAATTCCATTTTCTTCGATAAATAATTTGTAGTTAAATAATTAAAAAATAATAAAAAATATGTTTGTACGACGCCCATTACCTCGTAAACGTCTCGTCGTATGTAGTGAACGTGGGGGTCGTTAAAGCCCCCCAAAATAAAACTCACTTGCTACGGTTTAGAATCATTTTTTACGTACGTCTAGAACGTCGTTAAAGCGTATAATAGTTCCAATAGTGCGTGTCATTCGAACGTTTATAACCAAAGGCTCTTTCAAATCACAATCGCTCTCCAAAAAAAGTCGACCTCGGGAAAATAGAAATTTTTTTTTTTCAAATTTTAACTTATACCTTCGACTTATAAACGGTACAGAATAAACGTCACTATAATCATAATTAATACGCCCGACGATAGTTCATCCCTGAAAATATTGCCGTTTGATCGTTCGAGGTCGTTTTTAGGGTAATCGAGAAACGTCATCCTTTTAATTCTCGGGAGAGGAAACCCGGCCGCGATTGATCCCCTCCGAGGATCGTCTCGGTAATTACGAAACGTCACTATCGTATTTTGAGGAAAAAAACGAAAAGTTCACGGATAAAGTTATGATGAAAATTAGGAAAAATTAAGAACATAGAAAAAATAAACAATAAATGATATGTGAATACCTGAATATCAATTCTTAATATAAATATCGACGTAAAGAAATCTTAAAGGTCCCAACATGCACGTATTATTTATATATTTTTTTTCTTCGTTCCTAATTTTTTTTAAATTCTTAATCAATTGTCATCATCATTTACATAAAAATATCGCTTAAAGCCTAATATTTTGGGGCAATTACGAAGAAGTCAATAACACTCCTTAAAAGTATTTATCAAACGCGAATATTTTAAGGGTATGAAACCTTATCGTTAAAGCGTATAATTATTATTACAGTCGACGTATTCTGTTAGCCGTTTATAGGTCGAAGGTGGTAAGTTAAAATTGAAAAAAAAAGGTTCCAAGTTTTTCCGGAGGTCGACTTTTGGAAGAGCGATTTTGATTTAGACCTTTGAGTTATAAAACAGTTCCGATGAACTCCATCGCATCTGGCAAACTAGTATTTACGCTTAAGACTTTCTAAGGTAAATATGATTCTAGGCGGCGGGTACAAGTCATTTATTTTGGGGCTTTTACGAACGTCACTATATTGAGAGGAGTCTCTCCTGGATGGTAATGATGGGGCGTTCGGTTGCAATATTTTTTATTATTTTATTTAATTTAGTACTCCAAGAAGATTATTATCGTAGAAGATGAAGTTAGGGGAGACAGATTCTAGGTAAAAAAAGTAATTATTAAATAAATATTTAGTATAGATCATGATAAATACATAAGAACTGTTTCCGCTTATTATTTTTTTTGGGTTCGACTCGGGAAAAAGAACTCGCAGTAAGGAACTCAAAAAATTATTTGGACCATCTCCGGGAGAAGTAGGGATGCTTAATTTAGTCGCCCCGAGTGAACCGATAGGAGGGTACCTTTAATGATTTTTGTTACCGCAGGCTAATTTTTTAAAGTGTAGCAAAAAATCGCTCAAAGCCTATAGGAAATGGGCGTCGTGCGTTGTTTTTTTAATTAATTCTTGTTTAGTTAGCTCTAAAAATTATTTTTCATAGAAAACTGAATTTAAGGGAGACTAAATTAAAAATAATAATAGTATAGATAAAGTACACTTGCCTTCCAAAAAAAATCTCGCTTAAGGAACGAAAAACTTTATTTTGCAACATTCCCCAGGAAGTAAATTGTTAACGTTATTTTGTGCCCGATCGAAGCGTTAAGTGGGGGACCTTTAAGGATTTCTTTACGTCGATATTTATTTAGAATGATATCAGTTATTCAATATCATTAATTGTATTATTTTGCTATGTTCTAAATTGTTCCAATTTCATCATTAAACGTTCATCCGCGTGAGCTTTTCGTGTTTTTCCTCAAAAGACGATAAGTGACGTTTCGTATTACCTAGACATCCTCGGAGGGGGGATCAATCGAGGAGGGGTTTCCTCTACGGCGTCACTATAATATAATGACGTTTCTCGATTACCATAAAAACGACCTCAAACGATCAAACGGCAATATTTTCAGGGATGAACTATCGTTATATTAATTATTATTATAGTGACGTTTAATCTGTACCGTTTATAAGTCGAAGGTATAAGTTAAAATTTGAAAAAGAAATTTCAATTTTTTCCGAGGTCGACTTTTTGGAGAGCGATTTTGATTTAGACCTTTTGAGTTATAAACGGTTCCGATGAAACGTCACTATTGGAACTATTATTACGCTTAAAGACTTCTAAGCGCTAAAAAATGGGATTTAAACGCTGATAGAGTCTTATTATTTTGTTGCTTTACGAACGTCACAGTATGACGAGGACGTTCGAGGTAAATGGGCGTCGTGCAATATTTTTTATTATTTTTTTTAATTTAGTTACCTCTAAAAATTATTTATCGTAGAAAATGGAATTTAAGGGAGACTAGACTATAAAAAGAAATTAATATAAATAAATATAGTATAGATCATGATAAATAATTAAGAATTTAAGAAAAATTAAGAACGAAGAAAAAAAATAAATATCCAATATGTGAAGATACCTGAATACCATTTCTTTACAGACTTAGATTCCGTAATTATTTTTTTTTTTTCGGTTTCTCTCGGTAAAAAAACTTTCGCTTAAGGAAAAAAAAATTATTTTGCCACCATCTCCCGGAAAGTAGGATTAACGTATATTTAGTGCCTGGACGTGACCGTCAGGAGGGATGGCCTATTTAATAATTTTTGTTACGACTAATTTTTAAAGGTGTTAGCAAAAACTCGCTCAAAGCCTATAGTAAATGTTCGTCTTGCGTTGTTTTTTTTTAATTAATTTTTGTTAGTTACCTCTAAAAATTATTTTCAAAAAAAACTGAATTTAAGGGAGACTAAAATTATTAAAATAATAATAATAAGATATAGTACACTTGCCCTCGAAAAAAAAACTCGGCTTAAGGAACGAAAAATTTATTTTGCAACATCTCCCGAGAAGTAGTGTTACGTTTTTTTGTGCCCCGATCGAAGCGTAATTGGGGACCTTTAAGATTTCTTTACGTCGATATTTATATTAGGAATTGATATTCAGGTATTCACATTTATCATTAATTGTTTATTTTTTCTATGTTCTTAATTTTTCCTAATTTTTCATCATAACTTCATCCGTGAACTTTTCGTTTTTTTCTTCAAAATACGATGTGACGTTTCGTAATTACCTAGACGATCCTCGGAGGGGATCAATCGAGGCCGGTTTCTTCTACGGCGTTCACTATAATATAATGGAGCGTTTCTCGATTACATAAACAACGACCTCGAACGATTCAAAAACGGCAATAATTTTCAGGGGATGAACTATTCGTTAAGCGTGATTAATTATTATTAAGTGACGTTTATTCTGTACCGTTTATAAAGTCGAAGGTATAAGTTAAAAATTTGAAAAAAAATTTCCAATTTTTCCGAGGTCAACTTTTTGGAGAGCGATTTTTAATGACCTTTTGAGTTATAAACGGTTTCGATTAAAACGTCACTATTGGAACTATTTTTACGCTTAAAACGACTTTCTAAGCGTAAAAATGGATTCTAAACGCGTAGAGTCATTTTTTTGGGGCTTTTACGAAACGTCACTATATGACCTAACTTACAACTAACATGCAATATTTTTTATATATTTTTTTCTTATATAGTTACCTCTAAAAATTATTATTTCGTAAAAAATTTAAAAAAGACTAAACTATAAAAAAAATATTAATATAAATAATTACTATAGCATCATGATAATATTAAGACATTTTAAGAAAAATTAGACGAGAAAAAATAAATATCCTTCTCGTTTTTTTCCTCAAAATACGATAGTGACGTTTCGCTAATACCTAGACGATCTATAGACGAGGGGATCAATCGAGGCCGGGTTTCCTCTACGGCGTCACTATAATATAATGACGTTTCTCGATTACATAAAACGACCCAGAACGATCAACGGCAATATTTTCAGGAATGAACAATCGTTAGCGTATTAATTATATTATTATAGTAGTTATTCTGTTCCGTTTATAGTCCCAGAGATAAGTTAAATTTGAAAACAAAAATTTCGATTTTTTCCTGAGGTCACCTTTTTGGAAGCAGCGATTTTATGATTTTGACCTTTTTGTGTTATAAACGGTTCCGATGAAAAGTCACTAAAGGAACGATTAATACGGCTTAAAGACTTCTAAGCGTAAAAAATTGATTCTAAACGCGTAGTCATTTAATTTGGGCTTATTACGAAAACGTCACCAATATGACGAGGACGTATTCGAGCGTAAATGGGCGTCGTGCAATATTTTTTATTATTTTTCTTTAATTTAGTTACCTCTAAAAATTATTTATCGTAGAAAATGGAATTTAAGGGAGACTAAACTATAAAAAAAATTAATATAAATAAATATAGTATAGATCATGATAAATAATTAAGAATTTAAGAAAAATTAAGAACGAAGAAAAAAAATAAATATCCAATAACTGATGAATAACTGATATTATCATTTCTTTACAGACTTAAGATTCCGTAATTATTTTTTTCTTTGGTTATCTACTCGGAAAAAAAATTCGCTTTTAAAGGAACAAAAAAATATTATTTGCACCCATCTCCCGCGAAGCATCTAGAGAGTAACGTTATTAGCTTGCCCCGAGTGAACCGTTAGGAGGGTACCTTTAATATTTTTTTACGCTAATTTTTAAAGTGTAGCAAAAAATCGCTCAAAGCCTATAGGAAATGGGCGTCGTACGTTGTTCTTTTAAATATTTTTTGTTTAGATACCTCTAAAAATTATTTTTCATAGAAAACTGAATTTAAGGGAGACTAAATTAAAAAAAATAATAATAATAAGATAAGAGCACACTTGCCCTCGAAAAAAAAATCGCTTAAGGAACGAAAAATTTATTTTGCAACATCTCCCGAGAAGCAAAATGTTACGTTATTTTGTGCCCCGATCGAAGCGTAAGTGGGGCCTTTAAGAATTCTTTACGTCGATATTTATAATAGAATTGATATTCAGGTATACATTTATCATTAATTGTTTATTTTTTCCATGTTCTTAATTTTTCCTAATTTTTCTCTCAATAAACTTCATCCATTCACGTGAACTTTTTTGTGTCGTTTTTCCTCAAAATACCGATATGATGGCAACTATTCGCTTAAGCGTATTAATTATTATTATAGTGACGTTTATTTCTGTACGTCTATAAAGTCGAAGTATAAGTTAAAATTGTGGGAAAAGAATTCTCGATTTTTGTTTTCCGAGGCTCGACTTTTTGGAGAGCGATTTTGATTTAGACCTTTTGAGTTATAAACGGTTCCGATGAAACGTCACTATTGGAACTATTATTACGCTTAAAGACTTCTAAGCTTATAACCGCGTAGAGTCATTTATTTTGGGCTTTTACGAAACGTCACTATATGACGACGACGTTTCCGAGGTAAATGGGCGTCGTGCAATATTTTTTATTATTTTTTTTAATTTAGTTACCTCTAAAAATTATTTATCGTAGAAAATGGAATTTAAGGGAGACTAAACTATAAAAAAAATTAATTTAAATAAATATAGTATAGATCATGATAAATAATTAAGAATTTAAGAAAAATTAAGAACTATCTTGCAGCCATCCAGTCTGTATTCGTTATCACTGAAGTACTTATACTATAAAACTGAAAATATTAGTAAAAAAAATAATATCAATATGTGAATAAATGATTATTATCAATATCTTTACAGACTTAGATTCCGTATTTTTTTTTTTTGGTTTCTCTCTCGGAAAAAAAACTCGCTTAAGGAACAAAAAAATTATTTTTGCCACCACCTCCCGAAAGAGAGAGTTGACGTCTATTTAGTGCCCCGATAGTGAACGTAGGAGGGTACTATTTAGATTTTATTTACGTTTTGTATTTTTAAAGTGTAGGAAATGGGCGTCGTGCGTTGTTCTTTTAAATATTTTTTTTTAGTTACCTCTAAAAATTATTTTTCATAGAAAACTGAATTTAAGGGAGACTAAATTAAAAAAAAATAATAATATAGATAAAGCACACTTGACCTCGAAAAAAACATTGCTTAGGAACGAAAATTTATTTATGAACATCTCCGAAAGTAAAGTTACGATATTTGAGCCCCGATCGAGGTAAGTGGGGACTTAAGATTTTCTTTACCCGTCGATATTTGATATTAGGAATTGATATGCAGGTATTCAATTATCATTAATTGTTTGTTTTTTCTATGTTTTTAAACATATTTCCGCTGAACTTTTCGTTTTCCTCACAAAATAACGATCTAGTGACGGTTCCGTAAGTGCCAGACGATCTGGAGATTCACATCGAGGCCGGGTTTCTTCTACGGCGTCACTTTAATATAATGACGTTTCTCGAATTACCATAAAAACGACACACTTACGCTTCGATCGGGGCACAAAATAACGTAACTTTTTACTTTTCGCGGGAGATGTTGCAAAATAAATTTTTCGTTCTTAAGCGAGTTTTTTTTTCGAGGGCAACTTTGTTAAGAAAATTTTAGTTACCAACGAGGCGTCACTATACTATATTGACGTTTCTCCTCGAAAAAAAAACTCGGCTAAAAGAACGAAAAATTTATTTTACAACATCTCCCGAAGAAGTAAAATCTGCCCGCTCGAAGCGTAAAGTGGAGTCATTCCTATAATTCCATTTTTTACGATGTAAATAATCTTTAGAGGTAAATTAAATTAAAAAAATAAATTAAAAATGATTGTTACACACGCACATGACCTCGGAAAACGTCGTCGTTCTTATAGTGATTCGTTCGTAAAGCCAAATAAATGACCTACCACGTTAGAATCCATTTTTACGCTTGGGAACATTGTTTAAAAGCGTAATAATCATTCAATAGTGACGTTTTTATCGGAACCGTTATAGTAACTCAAAGGTCTAATTCAAAATCGCTCTCCAAAAAGTCGACCTCCGAAAAAAAATAGAAATTTTTTTTTCAAATTTTGACCTGGAACCTCGACTTATATCGGTACAGGAATAAACGTCACATATGAAATGTAGTGATAGTGAGGGGATGTTATATAGTTTTCAGCGTCACCCCTGAGGGGAAGCTGAGCCACCCAAATGTGACGCGTCACACAGTTTGAGAACCACTGGTTTACACCTTAAAGCGTCGCGAATATCAGCGTGAAGAAATTACTTGTTTAGTTTCTGAATTGATCGAAGGTCTGAGAACGTAATTGTAAATTATGAATTTTTCCATAAAGAGGTGAAAGAACATTTTAGGGTTTGTTTTGAATAAAACCATATTAATAATATTGCGAATAATAATATTGTAATAGCGATTTTTCGAAGATGGTTTTCTCGTTCCCTATGAAATGACACTATTACGTTATGTATAAAAAAATGTGTATATATCATATGTAAGATGTAATAATATAATAATACTAGTGAAGAAGTCGACGTAGTGTCTTAATGAAAAATAATAAAAAATTAGTGCTTCTTTCAACCAGGTATAATGTAAAGGCCAACTTTTTGAATTTATTTAATTGAATATATATTTGATGATAATAATATAATATATATTATGTTAAACACTTGGTAAAAATATGAGTAATAACCTCTTTTAACTATATATTTTATTACCTGTAGTGGCTAAACAATTTTTATTATGTACCAGCAGAAGTATAATAGATTAGTAATACCTACAGAAGAGTATAAGCAACTATTGTCTGTATAATATTCTACTTTTTTTTGTAAAGATCCATAGTACGTTTTCTATAGAATATTATAGTGGTCTCAAACTACATGATTGTAAGAAATATGATAAATATGATAAATATGATAAATATGATAAATATGATAAATATGATAAATATGATAAATATGATAAATATGATAAATATGATAAATATGATAAATATGATAAATATGATAAATATGATGGTGACTAGGCAACTAAGTATACTAAATTTTATATATAGTAATGTGTATACAACTCAAGTGACCTATTGAAGAGATCAACAATATCAGTATTTATTACCTTATATTTATGTAACACTCATAAGATTATAGGTCCTGAATAGAGTATAAACCTCATTTTAATTAATAATTATTTACTACTAATGAGAATATATAGTGACCCTCTCAACAATTTTATAATTTACCACTAGAATATGTAGATATGGATAGTATAACTATCAGTAAAGATGATAACAACATGATCATAGCTTATCTTCTACGTTTTTTCGTAAGTACCTCATTAGTAGTACCTAGAATTTATGTATCAACTACATGCATGTAAGACATGTGGATACCTATATCTGATGTTATGTGTGTATCGTCAATACCATTAACTTTGTGAGTCTAATAATATTTTGACGCTGTCTCTGAATATACTATCTACATATATATATGCTTTGAAAAGTATATCTAGTCAATACATACGTAGATTTTAGTCGAAGTCAGAGGAAATAGTGACTTCTTTAATAGCTAATGTTTTCCGCGGCTTCGGGGGCAACAGTCCTTTAAATTTAACTATAGAATGTACGGACTAGTGACACCTTACTGAGGAGGTCCATACAGTAATACAGGCTATATTTAATATACTCATTATATGATATGCGGCTTAAGTGAAATGTGTACTCATTGAGCTTGTATAAACCTCGATTAATGCCTATCATAGACTTTTGTTTCTTTTCCTACACTGAGTTTACCATTTTCAAATGATTCAAAATCAACAAATTCGATCTTGTCGTATTGTTTTATGTTCCACCGAATAATGGAATTTCCATATTCATCGGCCATAGTACCACGATATTCGGCAGACATATTGTAATTTGATACTACATATCTCGCTCATGTAGTAAGAGTAGCTAAACGCATTCATACTAGATAGAATTTTTAAATATATTAAAATAATAAGAAATATAATAAAAAAAACCACCCAGAATAATATATGTAATCAATATATATGTGATGTATAGGCAGCTATCGCTGATCTATGATAATCGTATTATTTATAATGTATGGAAGGATCGATTAAGTTATCGATCCTGTATGTAATAATGTGTAATAGACTCTATTCTAGAGTGTAGGAGCGCTCACGTAGGATCTCGATTATAATGATATAGAATCATGCTAATCTCTCCTAATCACACTATAATTACTGAGTTTGTTCTACAAGAACTATTCTTCGTGTAATATGTATTTATATGAATACATGGTGCCGTTTATGTTCAATTATATGCTTAGCAATGATTGTGTACATCGTTCTGAGTATTTCTTTCTAATTTTACACTCTCAGTGGAGTGTTGAAATGCGTGACAGAGTCAACTAGTTTTCAATATAGAACCTATAGAATGAATACAGAGAGCATGTTATATTCCTACTCTGAAAGAGATAGCTAACGCTCACGAAAAAACCTATAATTATATGGTTGTGAGATTCACATTGATCAATAGGATATTTAGAATGCACGCTCGAACCGTGCTTGTTAGAGACTATTTACGGTGGTTGTGGCAATCATATCTGTTTTTATCGTTGACCACAGGAGAATTAATATAGGACTAACATTTTGTTGCCTACATGTAGTGTCCAAGAAACCATCATGTCTGACTCTTATTTCTCACTACTGTCTTTTGTCATGCTAAGGTCTCTAGCTATTAATCTTTCTAGCTGATACTTAATATGACTCAATATTATCTCATTTATATGTGCATGTTAGCACACAGCTGGAACTCTACCTGAAGCAGTGAATGATAACCTCCACATAATGGATAGTGCGCGCTCTCTCTCAAAATATAATTGATTAGAATAATACTCGAGCAATAAGTTGAGCACATAACCGCAGAATTTCTTCGCACGCGAGGCAGAATGTGGATATTGTATTTTCGTTTCATATCACGTCATGCATCATACTAGTGTGTTAACATTCGTGTTCAATAATAGTTAAATTACTCCTTCTTACACTTGTTTTGGTAATCCACCGCCACGCTATATTTGATTTTAAACTTTAACATCTACTCAGAATGTACTCTTTATTCGATCTCTTCGTTAGAGATACAATTACACTCGATCATATGCGTATAGCAACTGTGCCTAGTTATTGTGTTCCGCATCGAGACTTCTCTCCCAATGTGATTTGAGAGTCTCTCTTAGATATCTCACAGTTAATAAACCTCATATCATACATCTATGTTACTCTAAACTAGAGAGGTTTTTGTTATACGCAATCAATTATCGCTCCACGACGATTGTGAATCTCGACCAGCGCGCGTCGCTAAATATAGGGCCAGGGTAATCCTGTGGACTAGTTTACCTACTGAGGAATAACGAAAGAATCGAAAAATTAATTCCAATTGTTTTCACCGCATCTTGCTGTATAATCTCACAGTTGTGTCTTGTAAACGCACCCGAGCTTTAGTACGTCCTACGAATTTATTGTCAAACTACTTTATGCATGTAATGACAGTGTACCTACTGGATAAAGTACAACCTAATACTGTTGCCTATAACGGGTGAGTGCATTACAAACTATATCTCGATTTTATTGTGATAGGTGTAAAATCTAGAGACCTCGTTGATGTATTTTGATAATATCATTCGATGTTGTTATATCCACGATTATTGTAGTTTAATTTCGTTTGATGCATGTCAAGAGATAAACGCTTGTGCAATGTTCAGCACTCTGGAAATGAATACAACATTGTAAATTATTTCCATTCGATTGTATTATATTCCAAATTGTACTCGTGTTTCTGCCAAAGCCGACCCTCGCGACACTTCTTAGAGTGAGAAGGAGTCACGTTCAATATTCGGTCGTATCTCGACACAGGCTTCGCGCCCATCTGCAAATTAGTTTCAATGTGGTTAGATTTGGAAATCGGGTTGAAATATTTTTTATCATTTCGAGAAATTTGTCGTGGGTGAGAGTGTTATTGCTCGTATCAACTATTTCTAAGTTCTTGATACGAAATAAAGGTTCGTGTTGTTTGTTTTTCATAAAAGTCGTTAATTTTATAATGGTATCATACTCATCTAAATACAAAATCAAAGATCTCAAGCGTTCGTACGCGGTGCCAATAGTTCCTAATAACCCGAGCGGTTTTAGCAGCCATGGAAAAATCATCGTCTAAATTGTCTGCTGAGATCATATACTTGTGAGCTCTCATGCATGTGAGGATCCACATCAGTTCAGTATTGATTCATTATCTCACTTGTCGTATGTATGGGGCATTTCGGAACTCGCATCGCAAGTAGTGTTTCCGCCTAGCCTAGAGAATTCTGAGATAGATACTCTGCTTGTATTAATTCTTTTCTAGCTGATTGAATCAAGTATAGCAGATATACACGTCACAATTTTTAATTTGAAAGAAGAATGATAGATTAAGTATATGCGTACTGCAAGAGATATATGTTAACTATCTGGTCCTACTGTGTTTTCATATATATCATAACTGTTAGTTAATTATCTGAAAGTGTCGAAATAAGTTACGGCTCAGACGCATAATTTATTTCAAACTCTGAAGATCTCGTAAGACATTATTGTTGTACGCGGTCATCTTGAAAATATAATGTAACACCTAAATAGTTATCGTGTGAGTCTCAAAAACTATATTCGTTAACAGATAATCATGACACCAGTTCGTGTTAATCCATTCTATAGCTAATCAGACTCGTTGTGAGCTCTTGAGTGAACTTGATTTATCCTGGGTGTCAAAAATAGAGAAGTGGTTTCTCGCAACATGTGTGTGGACTACCAATTGTATTATTTATATATTAGTATATGTACGACAGTGATATTGAAGAGTCCTACGTTTAATGTATACCTTTGATTGACGTCCCAAAATAGTTTTGAAAATTGGGTAGTAATATTCCTTTTACCTTTATGATACAATTAGATAACATGAGAAGGTCCTTCTTAATAGTAGAGTGAAAAGGATTGGCAATTCTTAGCAGCCGTCTTAGTTGTCACCCAGGAATGTAGGTAGTTATCTATCAACGACAGGAGAAAACAAAACATGACGACCTAGTGAGTATCGATGTAAACTCATATCTGTCGATTCTTGTTTCTGTTGACAAGACGCACAGTAGCTCGTTCTAGCATACATTTAAACATGTGTTCAAAACATACTATATGATTCGCTATACGACTGCCTTTTATGAGGCTAATCATGATATGCAAGCCATTTGTTATCATACACTAAATAAAAGCGGTCCGATAAATATTTCAATGAACATAGCTACTAATATAAACAAAATTGGAAGAACGAAGAAAATATAAATGCATCCATAACTGTTGTAGATCAATACTTGTAAACTATATTCTAACTTCTTGCTGAGATATGTGCAACTTATTTTTATTTTATAACCTATAATTAATTCTAATGGTAGAATTTGACTCGCATTTCAGTAGACCTGATTGAAGCCTAAAGATATATAATATCTTATCCTTAATCAGTACTATACATATAATACTCATTTATAATAATACTACAAAATAAACCAACAGTGTGGTCCGTGAGGAACTTTAGTACGTAATTTACGTTTAAACTTTTTAGTGGAGATGAAACTCTCATATCATTTAGTGAATCTATAGATATACACAGGGATGTAATATAGAATGGTCTATCGATGAAGATGACTACACAACATGTGCATTCTTTATATAGACTTATAGATCCAGCTAGTTATTTTGTAAGAGTCTTCAGTTAGTACGCCACGTTTCCCCTGATACAATAAAAACTTCTCTGTCAAACTAAGGAAACTGAGATAAAATGATCTCATTATGTGATGCACCAAACTCTCTACTGAACGCAGTTTACGCAACGCCATAAATATGATATTCAAAATATTGAATGACACCAATACTAGACCCAATATGAAGGTAAAATATAGCAGTCAAACTCGTGTGATTCTTGCTAGATTCATTTTTTAACTGAGGACCCGCGACAGATGTTCTATGACGTATCTATGTATAATATAGCACTGAGCACTGATCCTCCTGGAGTACCAACAGTGACCTATTGGGAAGTAGAACTCCAAAGTAGTTCGGTGAGTTACTCTACTCTGACGCTACTTATGTATCGATCTACATAAGCACTGAGCGGCCATTTGTCGGTGGACCATAAAATCTAGCAGAAACATGTGTGACGTTAACCGTTATTAACTCTGTTTAGCTGATATTGTTCCAGGGGCAACAATTTACTAGATAAACTTGATCCGCAGTTATGTAGCGTGATAGTAACCATATCAGTGTAAGTATGATATAGACAGTGCACTGTCTCTTTTAGTTTTCTCTCTGGTGTTCTGTAAGAGCCATATTGTACAAGGCCGTTAAGGATCAAATATATGAATACAACTAACCATGTCATCTCGATATTTTATGTACCGAAGGGAGCCTCTCGACTTTTGAGAAGAGAGAGTTATTTATGAAGTAGAACTACCTTAACCTATAGATATAGTGGGTGTCTCAACGGATTACCGTATATGCAGTCGTGATATAGTGGAACGCGAATGTTAGGACTTAATATCGCCGTCTTATACTTACTATGCGCTCGCTGAATAGAATAATGATACTAATACAGGTTGATCATTTATGTCATTGGCAGCTTATTACGAAAGTCGATACCTTTAATAGTGATATCTCAGATATACAGTGGTACAGTGTGCTCAGAAAGTAGATATAATGATTGTCAGATGCCCTGAATACGTATCAGACTGTAAGGGGGAGGCCCTTATAAATTATCTATATTTGTTATTCTCAAAGTGATAGAAGTCTTAATCATATTAATGTAAAACCTTTTTACTGTTTACCTGAGGTTATGTCTAGTTTAATCGCTAATCTACTTTAGATACTAATACAGATGTTAGATACTATCAGCTACTACGATAAATAGAATCAGACGATCTTCGTTCCGGTATAATCTCTACGTTTGTTTTGTAAAGACCCATAGTGCTACGTAAACTTAGCCGTCTATTTATATTGCAATCTACGATGACTGTCTGCAACAGAGTGACTCTAGCTCGATACAGAGATACACTTAGCATAAATATGTTGTTCTAAATTATGTAATCTTGACTGAAAATATTGAGAATAATTAGAGCCGGAGATACAGAATAAACCGTCACATAATAATAATTCAATACTGATCCAGCAATCTTACGTGTTCATGTCGATGCTCTCGATCTCGTCACCTTACTGTATGGTTATATCTTTAGCGCGGCAACAGTTTGCGTATATACTGTGATAAACGATACAATAGCAATGTACTGCACAGCTCGCCTCCATTCTCATGAGATCTCAATCTGACACCGCCGCCACCCCCGCACACAGCTCTCCGCCCCGCACTCACAACGCTTATCGATGAATATTAATAGTTATAATATTTAAAGATAACAGTTGACGTGCAAAGATAGGTCCTGACAATTCATGATAAGTGTAATCATACTTTGTATTATACTATATTCTTATTCTATATGTGAGGAATATGTAGTTAACATGGATATATAACGTTTTAGACCAATCAGCACTCCCCTACGTTGCTACCGATTCCGAGGTGCACTACAATGAACGGGATTACTTACTTCTACATATGTCGGTGAGTATATGTATTTCTCATATAGAATATAATATTATACTCGAATAGCTTAGATCCTCAATGTATTTATATGTGCTCAAAACTACGAATGACTAGTGAGACAGTGACTACTGTGATAATATTATATCTCATAATATTCTATTATAATGTTGTGTCAGATCTACACTTAAGTATTGCAGTATATTATAGGAAAAATAATTTTTAGAGTGATTTAGAACTAAAACGCTTAGATTGAGACTCTCAACGCTACCGCTTCTGTTCACCAACTCTCTCCTATCGCGCGAGATTTTTTCGCTCCCCTTTAACTCGTAACGTTACAAACCAAATCTCTAATCGCGCTCTCCTACGGTTCGCTCTCTCTCGCAAAATGTCCCGACGCGCCGCGGCCAGCGAGCATTGGAACCTTAAGCATTTTTTTACGCCTTCAATCATGGTCGTCCTCGGTTCCCGATCCCGGTCGGTCTTCGTTTACTCATGAAACGGCCACGTGTGCCCCCCCCGTATGCGTTTTTAATATGAGACTACAGATTATTTAAAAATTAATTATTTTTGTATTATTATGCTCACGTCATCAGTGATATTATGCCTCTTGATAGTATACCTTAGACTATATCATAGCTATTTTTTATCTCATTAATTCTACTACTAATAGATAGCTTTCTCCGTAATTCCTTGCAGTAAGTAAATATTAAGGCTCGGTGTGGGGATATAATTATGTATACCGAGAGTAGGTGCTAACAATTTTATTTGACAACAGAATGTAGATTAGTAAACCTACAGAAGGGTAAACAATCATGTACTTGTCATCTCTAATGTTTTATTTTGTCAAGACCATAGTACGGCTCTCATTAATAGTTATGTCATCAAACTACATGGAATGTTAAATGACTCAGTGACTCATTAGTAGTAATATAATGTTACCAAATCCTAAATATGCTGCGATCAATAATATTTGGAATAATAATATGAAAATTGATATATAGCATCAATAAAATCCGTTATTTTTAGTGGTAGTAGAATACTCATTCATTGATATTTTTTATATTAACTTTTTAATCATGATATAATAGGATCAGGCTCCTTAACTCAGTTTCTATAATATTAATATTAGAATAGTTCACGACTCTCATAATAGTGATACTATATAGTAGAGACTACTAAACAATCTCTCTAATTATTTATTTACCTATATCAGTTATCATTGAATATTCGCACTCTCGCTCAATGTTAGGATCGCGTCGCACACACATTTATAGCGCTACAGTGCTTCTCCTCTGATTCTGTGTCTACTTGAAATATGACGTTATTTTGTGCTCACCACTATTATACTGTTTATGTTATGCAACAAGATGTAAATGTATATCCTCTAAGTCTCCACGTAACGAGAATATTTTTTTTGAGATTGATATCATGTATATTCTGGACGTTCGTGCATATAGACTATAGTCTTATATTTGTTACGTTCGTCTATAATTTATAGTCTCATAACATGATATTTGTTATAGTACGCAGTCGATAACCTCTTAATGAAGATAGGACCATTTATCAGTAATATGGGTACAATATATTAATCGAATGAAATTATGGGAAAAGTGGGCCCCGATCTATAAGACAATCAATACTGAGTGTCGTGACTCTTGTATATACTTTATATTACCTAGGGGATGATATATATATATATATAGGCTAACTAAAGTATTTATTTATACATATTATATATATAGAATGGTTACTCGATCAGTGTACACTATATTGTAAGACATCCATATCAATTATCATGGAATCATATTACCTTTTATGATAAGACTCTCGATCAAGTAGTACTTGAAAATTAGAGTAAACCTTATTAACTTTATTACTATATACTCATGTGAGGTGACTAAACATAATCTTATTATATTAATGATCTCCATCAAAATAGTATATGATAGTAAATCATACTAGTAAGAAAACATATACATGTACTGATATATAATACTAACGTTATATTTTTTGTAATATAGCCCATAGTTACGTCCTAGAATTTATGTGTCATAACTAGCATAAGATAGTAGTACATGATGCATATCTTACATGAAAATAACTACTAAATATACTAGGGTCTAATAAATATCAGTGATGTATTTTTGTTAAAATTATCAAAATTGGAATATGAGTTACGAACAGTTAAGTTACTCTGTGTTGTTACTGTTTTCACATATCTATCGCGGCGGTCGGTTGCTATGGCGATTGCTGTAGCTTTAACTCTTGGCTCAACTAGCTTTATTGTAAGATGCCATATAATAACTATAGAATGCTCACGACAGTTAGAATATGCCCATTGAAGAAGTATCAGCAATAATCGGCGTATGAAAATCTCATTCTCATACGAATCGTTCTCTGTATTCTTGCAACTAAACTAAGTCTCGAATGGATGCACACCGACATCACACGCAGTATATAATACATATCTTATAATTCCAGAGGGGCAACAAATCTTTACATTGATCACAGGGTGTAAAATAAGTAACCTTACGAAGACGCAGAAAACATGTCAATAGATTGCTTACATTACGTCTCGTTCTCGTTGTAAGATCTCCATGAATAGTATATTCGACCTAGTTAATTCTGTTCTATACTAACATGATAGTGAGACAGTGAGACCACCCCAGCCCAAATTCTATACTCGCGTGAAACGGGTGTCACGTGGCCTAGATAAGTGCTAGATCCATCGAATACTCATATGTAGCCGTATGTACATATGTGATAAATTAGGCAGATTCAATATCACCCGCAATCATCTCAGACTATGACTTCGAGTCTATGCTCGTCAGATCTTTTTACTTCTGACGGATAGCACGGACTCGGCAAACTAGCTTTTAATATTTTAATTACTAGAATGTCGATGTGATCCTATTTGAAGTAGATCCATTTTACAGCCTCTCAGTACTTGCTATTGATTGTTGTTGCTGTCGAGCCAAGATAGGAGATAATGAGTTATGCAGAATTTCGTGTCAAATCACTCGTCAAAGTAATACTGCATTACTGTGTGACTTCGAGTGCGCGAGAGCGATTTTAATTTGACACAGTGTAAGAGTGGGGAGGAGGCGCACGGAGAGAGGGCGAGGGAGTCTGGTAGTGAGTGGTGTGAGACGCGTGTGTGTTGGTGTGTATGGTGTCGATGTTACCTCCAATAGTGACGGTACCTAGAATTCTATAGTCTAAACTAACACTGATTGTAAGACAGTGACCTACTGCAAGATAAGCGCTCCACAGACCATACGTCGATGTGTTGAATATCTATTTGCCAATAAATGGTGTGAAAATTAGAACGAATTCTGGTTGAGACTATCTCTCATACGCTATGGAAGATCGGACGAGGTGGGCAATGTGACTGCGATCTGGATACATGTGATATACAGGTGTAGTGCGCCACATAGTCGCTCTGCTAAAGTCTTATGCCAATATAGAAGGTGCGTTACATATGAGCAATGTGATCCTACTTGACAGAACGAGATCTCAAGAATATCTGCATATTATATACGTATTATGTTATGACATCCACAGTTCAGGTCCTGAACACTCTGCACCGCTCCAACCTTTATATATTTTGGTACTCTCGCATAGAGGCCAAGCGCTCTCAATTGTTAACTAATTCGCCAACACCAGAATAGAATGTAAACGACCGAGTAACCTACAGATGAGAACCAGATCTAAAAATGTCTTTATTCTGCTAGACTATTAGTGTTAAAAGACCAAATAAAGTATCCTTGTAGAATATTATTTGATTTGATTTTATATGTGTCAAAACTACATTGATGTAAGACATAAGCGACCTTCTGAAAAGTTAACCATACTCATATTAATTTAGGGTAGTGTACAAAATGATAATTGAGTGAAATATATAACTTATTGGTATAAATATATCGTGACTACAAACGTAGTTGCTCCGTAATGTTAACTGGTATTACCTGGTATGGTGTGATATATATATGATATAGCGCAACAGTCTATTTAAATTTCATAATCATATAGTATTACTGAAGTGATATCTACATGTAAGTAGATATACTCAACATATATCAGTATTATATTCACCATTATTTGTTATACGGTACTCAAATGTAGGTCATATAAAATATAAGTTAATAACCTTTTAATATTATATTATACTACTGAGGTATATATTAGCTAACTCATCTTTAATATATAATCAAGTATATGTTATATAGTATAACTTCATACAGAATAGAAACAACATATAGTCTAGTATTATTTCTAGATTTTGTTTTGTGTTATATGACCCTAGTACGTCCACTATAGATATTTTATGTAGTATCAGCTATCTATGATTTGCCCGAGTTGACATAGATGTATATTCTACTAAGAATAAAGTTACAGAATACTCACTAATAATAGTGTGTCAGATATTATCATTAGATATATAGTGATTTTTAAGTGGAGGAAATTGGAATAAGCTCAGACAATATATTGATTAGAATGAATCTGTGGCTACTCTCGTCCATATTATCATTTATCTCGACCATCAGAATAAATCGCTTAAGGAAGCGAAAAAGGGGTTTATTCTTGCTCACAATTTCCGAAAAGTCAAAAAATAGACGTTTATTTCGAGGCCAATCGAAGCGTAAAGGGGACCTTTAAGATTTTCTTACTCCGGTTAATTTTTGAAACATGTCACTATACTATTAATATATATATATATATATATATATATATATATATTAGGTCAGTAGGTAGTAATATATAATATATATGGAGTGAGAGTATATATATATATATATATATATATATTTATATATATATATATATTAATATATATATATATATAATATTATATATATTATTAAATATATATATAATATTTACTTTTCGACACTCTTATATTTTACAGCGTGAGAGAGCGGAAAAGGTTGGTGGGTGTGTAGTAGGAGTGGAGGTGAGATATGAGCTGGAGTGAGCGAGAGTTGTGATTGAGGGGTGAGACGGAGTGAGGGATGGTATTGAGAGAGGAATTCTAACAAACAATCCCATCCCTCAATCCGCCTTCAATCACTCTTTCTCCTACCTACCCCCACCTTAAAACACGAAACTGCGAGTGTCGTTTCACTAGTAAACGAGACCGACGCACTTTCGACCGAAAAGACCATATTAACGTACAAAAAAATCTTAAGTTCCAATCTCCGCGACGTTCGCTCGGTGACACGAAATAACGTACAACGTAGGTGAGCCGCTTACCATTACAGAGTTTTTCTACGTTAATTTTTAAGTGTAGCAGAAAATCTCTCAAAGCTCATAGGGAATGGGCGTCGCTGCGTTGCCTTTTTTTACTTATGTTTTGTTTAACTCTACAAATCTATTTATTCGAGAAACTGACAAATTAAGGGAGACTAAATTAAAAAAAAAATAACTATATATATACAGCTCGAAAAAAAAATTGCTTAAGGAACGAAAAAATTATTTGCAAACCATCTCCCCGAGAAGTAGAGGAGCCCTAAACGCTTATTTTGGTGTTGTTTTGTTATGCCCCGAGCGAACCGCTGGAGGTATCTTTAAGCATATTCCTTTACTTAGCATGATAATATAAACGAATTGACTATTTCAGGTATTCACTTATCATTAATTGTTTATTTTATTCTATGTTCTTAATTTTTACTAATTTTCATCTAGCTTTTCATCGTGAACTTTTCGGTTTTATTCCCTCCAAAATACCCGATAGTGCACGTTTCGTAATTACCGAGACAATCCTCGGAAGGGATCGATCGAGACAGGATGAACTATTTTGGCGTATTAATTATTATTATAGTGACGTTTATTCTGTACCGTTTATATGTCGAAGGTCTAAGTTAAAATTTAAAAAAAAATTTTTCAATTTTTTCTGAGGTCGACTTTTTGGAGAGCGATTTTCAATTAGACCTTTTGAGTTATAAACGGTTCCGACGAAACGTCACTATTGGAACGATAGAAAATCGAATTTAAGAGAGACTAAACTATAAAAAAAACAATAAAATATAGAGTACACTTTAAAAATTAACTTAAAGAAATCTTAAGGGCCTCCCCCTTAAGCTTCGATCAGGGCACGAAAAAAAATTACTTTTTACTCGGAAACGTCTTCGTCATATAGTGACTTTCGTAAAAGCTTCAAAATAACATGACTTACGCGTTTAGATCCATTTTTTACGCTTAGCATAACGTTAAGCTAATACCGTTCAATAGCTGATTTCTATCGGAACCGTTTATCACTCAAAAGGTCTTACTTCAAAACACTCTCTCCAAAAAGCTCGGCGACTTCTGGAAAAAATTGAGAATTTTTTTCAAACTTTTGGACTTCGACCTCTGGACTTATAACGATAAGGGAATAAACGTCACTATAATTAATACTTAATACGCTAACGAGAGTTCATCCCTTGAAAATATTCGCCGTTTGATCGTTCCGAGGTCGCTTTCAGATTTGGCTATCCCGACAAAAACGTCCATTATAATATAGTCGACGCCGTCAGAGGAAACCCGCTCGCATTAATCCCTCCGAGGATCGTTCTCGCGTAATTACGATAACGTCAACCATCGTATTTTGACACGACAAAAAACGTACTTTTTACTTCTTGCGGAGATGGTGCAAAATAAATTTTTCGTTTCTTAAGCGTCTCGGGAGATGGTGCAAAATAAATTTTTCGTTTCTTAAGCGAGTTTTTTTTTCAAGGGAAACCGAACAAAATAATTACGGAATCTAAGTCTATAAAGAATTGCTATTGAGGCATTCACATATCATCTAATTTTTTTTTCTTAGTCTTAATGAATAATTTTCATCATACGAAACGACAGTCTCACGCACGTTTTTTTTTATTTTTATTTTTATTTTGTTTTAAGGAAAATATTTTACTTTAGTTACCTCTAAAAAATATTTATCATAGAAAATTGGTTTTTTATAAAAAAAAATAATTTAATAGTCTATAGAAAATTGATGTATACAAGTATTATTTAAATAATTATTTTTTTTCTTCGTTCTTAATTTTTTTTTTAAAGTTTTAATTAATTATCATCATTTATATAAAAAAATGGCTTGAAGCCTATTGCCTATAAAAGGGGAGTGGACATTATTTTTTATCATTGTTTCAGAAGCGTAACTTCGTCAAGTAACGTTCGCAAATGGGTTTCATCGCTCATCGTCGTCGAAAATAATACCGGTTGACCAGCATCTAAGAATTGGAATACCTTTTTATTCTACTATTACAGAAGACCTTCTCATGTTATTATTGTTCTACAGTGAAAAAAATAACTGCGTCACAACCTTATTTCCATTTATTTACCGAGACAATCCTCGGAAGGGATCGATCGAGACAAGAACGGTATGAATCTGAGAGATTTGGCGATGAACGTCATTTTTGAAACATCATGTTTCCAAGACGCGTACAACAAAAATGTTTATGATTCAAAAAAAATTGCGGCGAACTACGAATTGATTTTAACTCATTTATTTGAAAAACATGGACCGAAGGAAATAAATTTCAACCTAGTGTTATCGCTATTTGATTCAATCAACGAAGAAAAATCCTCCGCAAACTTTCTAGAACTTCTCGAAAACGCGACGCGAAATCCATACAGAGTAACTGAATCAATAACCCTAACGTTGACCAAGTATATGATCTCAGCAGACAATTTAGACGATGATTTTTCCATGGCTGCTAGAACCGCTCGGGTTATTAGGACTATGGGCACCGCGTACGAACGCTTGAGATCTTTGATTTTGTATTTAGATGAGTATGATACCATTATAAAATTAACGACTTTTATGAAAAACAAACAACACGAACCTTTATTTCGTATCAAGAACTTAGAAATAGTTGATACGAGCAATAACACTCTCACCCACGACAAATTTCTCGAAATGATAAAAAATATTTCAACCCGATTTCCAAATCTAACCACATTGAAACTAATTTGCAGATGGCGCGAAGCTGTGTCGAGATACGACCCGATTATGAACAGTGACTCTTCTCCTTCTAAGAACGTGTCGGCGAGCGCTTTGGCAGAAACATACAATTTGGAATATATAAAATCGATGGAAATAATTGACAAAATTGATTTTTCGAGTGAATTGCAGAACCGTCTTATTCCTTCATTCACCGAATTAACTACAATAATCGTGGATTATAACAACATCGAAGATATTATCAAAATCTCATCGTTGTTTAACCTGCAAAAAATCGGAGTTCGTTTGAATCATACCGTTATTGACAGCCGTCGTTTAAGACAACTGGTTGCAAAAACTGGGGTGAAAACAATGGAATTAATTTTCGGTTTTTCGTCTGAAGAGGAAATATTTCCCAACCACGCCTATTTTTTGACGGGCGAATTACTTCGTCGTGGATGCGATGATTGTTCTAACAAAAAACTTGCTTCTTTAATCATAGTTGTTGAAATCGAAAACAAAAGAATAATCGAATGGGAAATTAGCGAAACTCTACCGGTAGCCGAATTTTCCGTGAAATTATCAAAGAGGTTGAAAAAAGAAGTGGCAGGAGATGAAGAAGCTGAATATAGTGGCGGTGGATTACTAAAAATGTTGGAAATTAATTTTTGGAAACTTCTTACTAAAGATCGGGAAAGAAACGAAATACAAATACCATTCTGCCTCGCGTGCGAAGGAATTTCTGCGGTTATGGTGCTCTTTATGCCGTTGTATCAATATTTTTTGGAAGGAGAGCGATGCCGTTTACATTCGGGTAAATTGTGGCAAAGAGAATTAGAAAAGAAAATAATTGATTGTTGGGACACAAAAATTTTTAGAAACCGATTGCAAAAGAATATTAGAAAGAGTGATGGTTCCTTGGAATTGAATTTCAAAAACGTTTGCCACTTTAATGCTCTCCTCCGAAAAAACGAAAATATCAACACCATTTCCCCACTTCGACTTCTAAATGTGAATTCCTTAAAATTGGTTTTTGACGTACCATCGAGAAAAAATCCTAATTGTGGCTTATTGAGTTATAAATTTGTCAAAGCATTTCCAAATATGACTGAGTTAGAAATTAGAGGAAACCATTCTAAATATAAAAATATTGAAAACTGCATGTTTATAAAAGATTACGAAGGTGAAGTCGTTTTTGAAAAATTGGTAGAATTAAAGATTGATGATTCAATTCTTTTATATCAGATTCCTAGAATCTCTCCGAATCTAGAAAAGGTCATTATATTTTTCCATTCAAGATATATCGATCCTTGCGATATTTATTACGATTTAGATAGCAGCTCCTATTTGAAAAGAGGATTACATTTTAATTTTGATCGATACTTGGTAAAAAAAGAAAAATTCATCATTAGTGAATGCGGTGATCCTTTACATAGAGGAGATATCATCCAACTTTTCCGAAATATCGTGGTGACTATGGCCGATGAATATGGAAATTCCATTATTCGGTGGAACATAAATAAATACGACAAGAACGAATTTGTTGATTTTGAATCATTTGAAAATGGTAAACTCAGTGTAGAAAAAGAAACAAAAGTCTATGATAGGCATTTCGGGTTAAAAGACGATATGAGATTTCCTAACCTGCATTCATTTTTTGAGTTTTTAAATACATTTCGAGAGCCCGAGCCGAAAACATTTCATGTGGCCTTTCCCACTATCGATAACCATGATTTTTTTATGGAACTTTTCAAAGCTATTGGAGACGTAATAGAGGACACGATAGCTTAACTTTAAAAGTTTGATACCACACACACACACACACACACACATATATATATATATATATAGTTAGTATATATATATATATATATATATCATACATATCTATATATATATATATATATATATATATATATATATATATATATATATATATATATATATATATATATATATATATATATATATATATATATATATATATATATATATATTCGTTTTTCTCTTTTTTTATTTTTTTGGTTTTAAGTCTGGTGTATTTTTTTACTTTTAAGTCTGGTGATTTTTTTTTAGTTTTAAGGAATATTTTTTAGTTTTAAGAAATATATTTTAGTTTTAAAGAATATTTTTTTAGTTTTAAGGAATATTTTTTTAATATTTTTTTATATATATATATATATATATATATATATATATTTTATATATATATATATATTTATTTATAAATATATTTTTTATATATATATATATATATATATATATATATATATATATATATATATATATATATTATTTGTTTTAAGATAAATACAAAGATTAAATTTCAATATTATGAAATATATTATTATCATCAAATATATATTCAAATAAAATAAATTCAAAAAGTAACTGCCTTTAATTTACCTGTTGAAAGAAGCAAAAATATTTTATATTTTTTCATTTAATATATATATATAGTATATATATATATATATATTATCATATATATATATACATATATATATATATATATATATATATATATATATATATATATATATATATATATATATATATATATATATATATATATATATATATATATATATATATATATATTATTTGTTTTAAGATAAAAATAATAAAAAGATTAAATTTCAATATTAAAAAATATATTATTATCATCAAATATATATTCAAATAAAATAAATTCAAAAAGTAACTGCCTTTAATTTACCTGTTGAAAGAAGCAAAAATATTATATATTTTTTCATTAAAGATCACCTACGTCAGTGGTTCTCAAACTTTTTCGATTCGCGGCACCCTTGACTAATTCAAGTTTGCCGAAGTCACCCCATGTTAGATTCTAAAAAGAAAGTCTTCCAATTTATAAATAGGGTCTATCATTAATTATAAAATTGCAATAATTTTGCATGATCACAGCATGCCAAAAGCATTCCCAGGATTTGCCTCTGAATATATAAATATATAAGGATAACATAACTAAAATTTTCTTAACAAAGTTGGAAAATTCAAAATCGATTAAATTTTATAAATAAAAACTGAAATACAATTATGAAAATGCTCAAAACTTTCAGCGTCACCCCTGAGTGCGCCACCCAAATGTGACGCGTCACACAGTTTGAGAACCACTGACCTACGTCGATTTTCACTTATTATTATTATGATTATTACATTTACATATGTATATACACATTTTTTTATACATAACGTAATAGTGTCATTTCATAGGGAACGAGAAAACCATCTTCGAAAAATCGCTATTACAATATTATTATTCGCAATATTATTAATATGGTTTTATTCAAAACAAACCCTAAAATGTTCTTTCACCTCTTTATGGAAAAATTCATAATTTACAATTAAGTTCTCAGACCTTCGATCAATTCAGAAACTAAACAAGTAATTTCTTCACGATGATATTCGCGACGCTTTAAGGTGTAAACCAGTGGTTCTCAAACTGTGTGACGCGTCACAACACCTTCGAGGTATAAACGGGCCAAATGAAACGTCACTATAGGAACGATTAATAGACTTACCGATGTTCTACGCGTAAAAAATGGAATCTAAACGCGTAAAGTCATTTATTTTGGGCAAATACGAAACGTCACTGTGTTACAACGACGTTTCCGATGGAAATGGGCGTCGTGCCTTGTTTTTATTTAATTTTCGTTACCTCTAAATTTTATTTTTCGTATATTAATTATTATTATTATAGTGACGTTTATTCTGTACCGTATATAGGTCGAAGGTCTAAGTCAAAATTTGAAAAAAAATTCTCAAAGTTTTTCCGAGGTCGACTTTTTGGAGAGCGATTTTGAATTAGACCTTTTAAGTTATAAACGGTTCCGATAAAACGTCACTATTGGAATGATTATTACGCTTAACGATGTTCCAAGCGTAAAAATGGATTCCAAACGTGTAGGGTCATTTATTTTGGGCTTTTACGAAACGTCATTATAAGACGACGACGTTTCCGAGGTAAATGGGCGTCGTGCAATCATTTTAATTTATTTTTTTAATTTAGTTACCTCTAAAAATTATTTATCGTAAAAAATGGAAATTAAGGGAGACTCCCACTTACGCTTCGATCGGGGCACAAAATAACGTAATTTTTACTTCTCGGGAGATGTTGTAAAATAAATTTTTCGTTCTTTAAGCGAGTTTTTTTTCGAGAGCATGTGTACTATATATATTATATATTATTTTTTTTAATTTAGTCTCCCTTAAATTCAGTTTTCTATGAAAATTAATTTTTAGAGGTAACTAAACAAAAAGTAATTAAAAAAACAACGCACGACGCCCATTTCCTATAGGCTTTAAGCGATTTTTTGCTACACTTTAAAAATTAACGTAAAAAATTTCTTAAAGGTACCCTCCTACGGTTCGCTCGGGGCACGAAATAACTTTACTCTCTACTTTTCGGGAGATGGTGCAAAATAAATTTTTTTGTTCCTTTAGCGAGTTTTTTTTTCGAGAGAAACCAAAAAAATTAATTACGGAATCTAGGACTTCGAGTAACCGAGTAAGGTTAAAGTTATTCAAGATATGGATATTTTTTCTTCGTTCTTAATTTTTCTTAAAGTCTTAATTATTTTTTACTTTAGTTACCCCTAAAAATTATTTATCGTTGAAAATGGAATTTAAGGGAGACTAAACTATAAAAAAATAATAATATAAATATAGTACACTTTAAAATTTAACGTCAAAAAAATCTTAAGGGTACCCTCCGACGGTTCACTCGGGGCACGAAATAACGTTACTTTATACTTCTCGGGAGATGGTGCAAAATAACTTTGATTATTTCTTTACTTTCCCTCAAAAAACAACTCGCTTAAGGACCGAAAATTTTATTTTGCACCACCTCCCGACAAGCAAAAGGTAAAGTTATTTCATTCCCGATCGAAGCGTAAAGGGGGGGGGCCTTAAAATTAGTTTTTAAGTAAATTTTTAAAGTGCTACCAAACCGCAATAACGATGCTGGTTTGGAAATGGAGCTGGCTCTGCTGCTTTTGCTGTTCAAAGCTGCTATCGCAGTTTCTCCTAACCGACATCTGTTATGCCTTTCGAATTATAATAGGAAGGGTTGGAATGACCTTTCGCCTCCTTGAGGTATCCCTTCGGGCGATGTCACCGCTAACTTTTAGTAGTTAGTGGCAGCAGTTTTCTTCCGTTAGTAAGAGTCGGTGTGCGACCACTTTCGGTCGTAGTTGCTACTAATATTGCACATTGGCTATAGAGGCGTAGTTAAAGTGTCTGAGTTTGTTTAGGATTGCTGGCCCCTAAGTACGAGAGGGTATTTGTTCAGGGAAATGGGCGTCTTGCGTTTTTTTAATTTTTTTTAGTTTAGTTACCTCTAAAAATTATTTATCATAGAAAATTAAATCTAAGGGAGCCTAATCTATAAAAAATAGTATAGATATAAGCCAAGGCAAGATTGCTCCTGACGGAGCAATCTTGCCTTGAGCGCGTGCTGACGCAAGAGCAGAGGCTAACGTTCCGATTAACGCGTTATTTTTTTTTTTACTTTTCAAAATGTGGCAAAATAAATTTTCCGTCTTCGTTGAGTTATTTTGAGGTGAAAATAAATGGAGCGTAGCAACTTAATTTTAATATTTTGTAGGTTATTATCTCTAAAAATTATTTATATAGAAAACTGAATTTAAGGATACTATTTTATAGAAAACATATTAAATATATATATATATATATATATATATATATATATATATATATATATATATATATATATATATATATAATATATATATATATATATATATATATATATATATATATATATATATATATATATACAAAAAAAAAAATAAAAATAATATCCAAATTTTTAAAATTGTTTAGCAAATAAAACTTTTTACGCTCAATATACGCCGGTCGGTGACCATGGCGATTGCTTAGCTTTAACTCTTCTTCTAGAGGCCAAATAACACGTAAATCTCGAATTAAATTGCAATATCGAAAGGCGTTGAAATCCATTCCAAGAACGCCCTTTTGCAAAGCTTCGAATATGCAACACATCCGTATTCTATATCTTTCGTCAGAAAATTGCAACCTCGTTCCGTCTTCCATGATAAAATTCACCGGAATTCGTTTTTCCATAGGGCATAGAATTCCTAATCGCGTATCGGTGGTGGGGCTACTGTTAGATTCGAAACAGTAGCCGTTCTCTATTTTAAAACGATTCAATTCCCCGCAACTGTACAAACGTTGCGTTTTACTTTGACTATAGCACGACTCGCAATCTTTTTTGAGTTTTTGACAGAATAATAAAATTTTTTCGTAAAAATCAACTGCGAAGATCATCGCTAGGCGATGGAGATCGGGGCCCTTTCCGGAATATTTCATAGCTTCGCGTACTAGTTGTTTCACATTTTTTTCGTCTTTGATTTCCTCTTCTATTTCTTCATCGCTGAAATCGTCGGGTCGCTTCAAGATTATTTCTAGCTTTCTGATATCGTGAGTAGCGAATACGACGATTAAAGATTCATGTTTCACGTCTTTGCCGTACGCTATAGGCTCGGTTGTATTTAAAGGTCGGTTCTCTAGCCAAAGTTTGTTAGCGAGCTTTTTTATTAAAGATATCATCCTCAACGTCATTCTAGTGCTCCTCATAGTCCGAGCTATTTCGGTGCAATACCCAACGAGATTTTTATATTTATCTAAACGACCGCAACATGAGTTCACGAAAGAAATATCGTTGATATCTATATAATTCATAATATTAAGTATATTTTGATGAAATTTGAAATAGTCTTTCGTTGTAGAGTGTAAACAATCTCTGTATCCTAAAAGAATTTTCTTTTTCTTAACTCTTTCCTTTCCATTTTTTTCTATGGTGAGGTTAATATAACATAACGTATCGCCGCATAAAAACATTCGTAAATCGTATACCTGGGGCGAAATATTGTTGTTTCGGCTGTCAATTTCAAAACAAAATTCGGGACAGCACGTTTCCAAATGTTTCATCAAATCAAAATTTTCACTTTTCTTAGTAGTAACCGCGAAGCATAAAAAGGCGCATTCGCGATAACCTAACATTTGAAGGGAAACACTTTTCAAACCGAAGATATTTTCATTAAACAATCTCGTCATTCTTATGTAGAGTCTTCGACTTATCTTAAAAATTAAATCGTGTAGTAGTCGAGAACATTTTGGTATTAATATTATTAACGACGAAGTTTTAGGAACGGATAGAGCGAACGGAATATACTCAGCGTGAACGGGAAAGTTGTGAAGAATTTCAAAATGTCCTTCTATTCGTTTAAGTTTTTCGGAAATACGAAAGTGATCACAAATACGGCTCCACAATTGTTTTCGGAATTCGAAACCTTTTTCCTTTTTCATGCCAAGTCGATACAAATCGAAGTTTGCGATATTCAGCACTGCTGAATTTTTATTTTCCGCGGTTTTGGTGGCGGTGTTGGCATTACTTAGGGCGTGCATGACTTTATCAATTTCCATCGCCGTTTCTTGCTGCCGCTGCTGCTGCTGCTGCTGCTGCTGCTGCTGCTGCTGCTGCTGCTGCTGCTCCTCAGAATAGGCATTCTTAAATTTTTCTCTAATGTCAACCACTTCGGTGATTATTAATTCCCCGTCCTTTTTTTTAACAAAGGGGCAGATTAAAGTTGAACATGGAAAAAGAGTTTTAAATCCCGATATTCGTATGCGTAAAAAATCTAATTTCTCTTTTTCGGCCATTTCTTATAACCCACGGTGTTTCAACTAGGGGGTGTGCTAAATCAAATATCTTCTTCTAAAATGTTTTATCGCTTTTTAATTATTATTTTTTGTTTGTTTATTAATTTAATTAATTATCTTTTTTCTAAATTTTTTAAAACCATTAAATCTTATCGTAAAAATTTACGGTTCTCTTCATTAGTAGTCGATATCTCGCCCTCTCTTCGTCGTGACAAATGTTTAGTCCTATATTGGACGTTTTGACTATTTCTTCAAACCGACTTTCAACCTCCGGGAAGCGACATATAATTTTTTCGAGGCCCGCTAAATAAAGTAATATTAGCGAGTCACCAACCCGCCTATATTTGAGATCATTGAGGATGATAAATATTCGGTCAAAAAAATGGTATGTGAACCAATTATTACTACTTCGATCGCCACTAACAGCAACCGAGATATCATAAAAGATACTGGAAATTATTCCAACGACCGTCTGCGCGCCGAAGAAACTACGCCTCTCTCTAAGGCTTACAACGCCTCGTCGTCGTCGTCATTATCAGAGACTCGTTGTTTAGAGGGCGAGCCAAAGCCGAAGAAAATAAAAAGAGAATAGTTCTTTGAAAGAAAAAACAAATTATTTTATTCATTTTTTATTGTTAAAAGTATGCCTATAATCTAACTCTAATACTTGTTTTTTGTTTAAAATACGTGACGGTATCGTTTCTTCGGAACGAGACGACTATCCAAAAAGAAAACTTAAATTATTTTTTAAAGCTTTTATTTTAAAAAGTACACTTATAATCATACTAACTTGTTTTTTGTTTAAAATATGTGACTTTGTTGTTTCGTTTTTCATCTTAAAAATAAAATTTTAAGTAAAAAAATATTTTTGCTGTTTGATATGTGTCAGCAAAAACCGTTTTGGAAATATTTTGAATAAATGAAATGAATATCAAATTCTTGTCTTTTCCTAAACATTTCGATTTTACCGTTTTATATTTATTATAAATTTTGGACTTTATTCTTATTTTCTTCCTTAGTAATTCTTAAAAACGTGTCAAACGTTCACCGTTTACTCATTCCGCATAGTTTTCATAATTCCCTTCCCCACTCTATCTTTTCTTAAACTTGCCCTTCATCCTCTCCCGATACCATCCGCCCCTCTATCTCTCATCATAAACCTACTTGCTACCGCGACGTAGCATGACACAAATCTCCGTGATACTTACCACATACACACTAGCAACGACACCGCGAATCATCAAGACATCCTCCCACCCAGGTCATCACAGACAGCGCGACCGCCTCAGAGACTCAACCCGACCGACTATCTCACAGTCAGTCGCCGAGCATCCTACCCAACGCACATCAGCGCCCTACTCGAATCATCACGCCGCACTACATCTCCTCCTCGCAGCTCACCGCTCAAACCGTCCACAAACGCCGATGGCAGTCCCACAACGCAAACCCCTAATCTACAATTTCACTCTTAGTCCTCGCTAATCTCGCTTCCTTATTTTATACCATGACCCACCTTCTTTTATCACTTAAAAGCGGCGTCACATGCACACGAGGGTAATAAAATTATTTTTAACCGTATCTTTATATGACTCAAACTATTCAAATACAGGCAGGATGAAACAAAGAAACATCGATATTCCTTCAAGGGCAAATATCGGTCCTATGCAAATTATCACACGCGACGCTACGTATCATCTGTCAGCACGCTAACTCATCCAGCACGACTAGCTTCCCCGATACTGCATAACTAGAGCACACCGCGAACTCGAGTATCTACGACAGCTATCTCTCGAAACTAGTTCCTCGCCAGACCCCAATCCCTGCTTAGATTTTAACTCACTCAAGGAACATCTACCATCGAACGTCGACTCTCAACTCAGTTTACACTTACTCTACTTAAATACATCGTCCAAGCTTAACTAACGCTCGCTCACATCATAACTCACAGTCCTCTGCGCGTCGTCTCACACAGTCATTCGCTACTACACGACGACTCAGTACTCAACTACAACCACTGCCAACACTAGCAACACAAACATTCGACTCTCAGACATCTCGACGTCTCATCCCGCAACAACCTCACAGCCGCGCCGGCGCGCAGCCCGTCCTCTGACATCAGAAGCTCCCAACGCACATCAGACACGACGACTCGTGGAGCCAACGAAATCTACTAATCCTCACAAGCCTCGTCATTTGAGCAAGATTCGTTTCTCGTCTCTCAGCCGCATCCCCCAGGTCGGCCCTGTCGAAACAACCGGGGCGTACAGCAACCGCAGCGCGACACGCATACTCTCTCTCTAATACTAAAACCCGCATAGGAGTCCGAGTAGATCGGCATCACTACTACCTCACAACGACTCCTATGCGCTGACTGCACTATCTCTACTCCATCCACCTCTTACCTTACCCATCCCTCTACCTACCTGTCATCGACTAGCCACGGAAGTGATCCACCCTTATCACGCCCACAACGACTACAACTCAAACCGGACCCTTACCAAATCCTTTGTTCTTTTGACCGCATGCAGTCAGCGAGCAGCCCTCGTCATTCGCAATAATATCACAATTCCTACACTAATGAAGACACAAAAGCAGGAAAAGTCGACGCAACTCGCTCTCGACCACTAGAGCCATACCACACCTGCCGCAGAGGGAAGCACTACCTCACACGCTACATTCGCAGTTGCTTATTTACCGTAAATGACATAATCCAACCATCCAGCTCATCGCACTGTCACCGCTACTATCATCGCGACACACACATAATACAACACGACTCACAAGAGTGCCAGAACATATTAGACCTCGCAACACCAAGCGCGCACGAAGAGCCATCACAGACTGTTCCGCAGGCAAGCGACGACGCAAATACGAACTACTGGTACACAAGGTCGACAACAGAAACGACGACGACAGCCGGCTAGTAGACCTTCCCCTGCATACACATGCCTACACCAATATCCGCGCCTGAGACGCGCTATTTGCTTTCATCCATGCAACTTTAGGCAAAACAAGTCCCGCTCACACCGCACACAGCCTCAACTCTGCGCCGCAACTCCTACGTGTTAGGAAAATATTCAGGAATTAGACCTTTTCTTCGTAGATATTTTAGCAAAAAGAAACAGCGAACTTATACGCATCCTTACCGATCGATATGACTCAAACACTAAAGCGACAAGGACAACGTTCGAGCGGCCGCATTCTCTCTATCGGCAGAGGCATGTGCTCATTCTCGAAGAATGTGATAATTTAATTATCGACGACTTCGTAGTATTCAAAAAAGAGGATTTTAAAAACTTACAAATCGAGTTGCGAGACGCCGAAGGCGTTTCGAAAGCTACGTGGAATGAAATACTCGAAAGCGAGAGGAGGAAAAAAAAATCAAATCTAATTGTCTTTTATCCCTCGCCATTATCCAAGCAGTCGCAGAGTAATTCCTTCAAGGAAGTTCATTACGAATTATGAACAAACCACGTGGGTTGGAAGAGCTATTATTCGGCATGAATGACGATGATTCTGACGTCGAGAAATAAGAGCTCGACCTCGCAAACCCTTCGCATTAATACATTTATTCGAAAGATGAATCCGCAACTCGCTCGACTATAAACCGGGCGTTACTCGAATGATTCGAAAAAAACCGATTCCGTATGTGCGATCATCCAGCGCTGTGGTCCGCCTCTACCAGACTACTACTAATCCCTTTCAGAAGAATGGAAGGACATCCTCGCGTATGCTAATCCTAGCTGCACAATTCCCTGCCTACCATATCAACTCTACGCTCGCCAACGCTCCGCACTCGATCTCTTCCCACTGCTCTCCTCTCGTCGATTTAACCAGACCCGCATAATGCTGATGGATTCCTACTCCGGGAAAAGACTAACTCAAACGCACCATATCTTCGATCCAAGCGATCCACATTTATCACATTACCCTCATTAGCGCAAAATATAATGTTATGTCCCTTCTTTTATTCATATAAAATAAAAAATATAATAAAAGTAAAAAAAAAGTAGCCTAAAAAATAAAAAAATATTTTATTTCTTAATTACATCTCATGCTCAACCTCACACTGTCCTATCTCATCACCCACCAATACATCGAACATCCATCCACGCTTCCATGACACTATTTTGATACGCACTTAGACTCCCGATAACGATCACCCAGATCATCCGCCATAACACCAATCATAGCTCAATGGATCTATACTACCGATCCCATCCACTATCACTAACTATCCCGTAAAGACACACGACATCATCCGCATCACGATGCCTAACATCAGGCACTCAATCAACTCATACCTAGCTCCTAAGATCCACTGACCCAGCCAATCCCCCTCCACACTATACCCACATCGTACCACTACCTTACTACACTATTCACCTCACTGTCACTACACGCTCAACACACAAACACCATATACTCATATATACTCACTAATTACTTAATATCTAACCTATTATAACCGACCCGCACTATACACCACAAGCATCCAATCCACCCATAACGTGTCAATCACCTCTATACTATAGTATATACCTATATATATACTATATTCTAATAAACATACTCATTACGATAACGATAACGCAACTAAATAAAGCAGAATCTGAAAAGAATGAAATTAAGAAAATAAACAGTTCTCTTTATTAAACATTGAGGTTATAAATGACTCACCGATCAATAAGGACTCGTCATTTACATTAACCGCAAAATGAGCGGGCAACCCTTCTGAAAATCAAACCCATTTCGCCGATACCGCAGGAAAGGAAAAACATCAACCAAATCCCGCAACGAGCGTACGCCTGAACTCACCGCGAACAGTGGTACGAAGCAGAGATTCCTTTTACGCCGTCAGCGTTCCGCAGGACCGCAAGAGATCAAGAGTTTCAAGTACACGGCGGAGGGAACTCGTCGACGAATATCCTCTCAACTACATTCTCCCTCCGTCAACCCCTCGCCCATTACCCGCTAAGCGCCCCCTCGATCGACTCCGACGACCTCCCTTCGAACCGCAGGCGACCTGAAGAGACGCCTCTCCTACATCCCACTGGCGCAAACCATACAACGACCCTTCCTAGAACTCACTGTTCGAATCGAGTCGTTTTCGTGCCGCAGGGGCAAGAGAATCCGCGACACAGATTCTCCATTCTCTACCACTCGACAACGTTTCTCTGAGAACGGTACACGCTCTCTCGAAACCAGAGATTAAACGGGTAGTTCGTAGCTAAATTAGCTCGTTTCCGACAGTGACCGCGACGGCGAAGGTGACGGCCGAGTCGTTTAACCACAGATAAACGATGCCGAGGATATCCTTTTCGAAAGAAAATATGATACCCTCATGCTCATGAAGAATCCTTCAGCATTTACGTATACGAATACTTAGGAAGGAATCGAAAGAGCATCAGCCCATGAGCGATCCTATACTCCACACACCTATCGCGCCCAGCGATATCCTTCGCAACACGTCGTCATCTTCGTTCCCCCCGGACCCCCTTTAATGGAATCTTACGTCGAATAGGTATGAACATCCATAGATAAATGCCTCAACTCCCCTACTTCTATGCGCATCGAAGGACTGGAACAGGTCGTCCCTTTTTCGGACTATCGACGATACACGTGAAACTATTACGCGTCGTTCCGGAGATACTGAAGGTTAACAGTTGACGGATTTACGCATCGGGCGTGACGGAGGCTTCCGGAAAGATAAAATATTTTTCTACGACGATTTCGTCACGTTCAAATCCGAAGACCTCGAAAAAATTTTGACAACATCACCCGCTATACGGACGCGAAAGGCGAGCGTCGTCGGGGCGCACGTCCGAATCGTGCTCATTACCCGAACGGGGAGTTATTTCCTCCATCGGCCGTGGCGACGGATAAGAAAGACGCACGAACTTTTTTACGATTTTTGACAAGCAGTGATCGGTTGAACTCGTACAGTGATATGCAAGGGAGGCGATTCGCGCAGGAACTTAGCAACAAGAAAACGGTCGATGCGTACCACATCATAGTTTGGACGTTCTACCGAAGCTCGTCAAGCAGTTCCGCCGGGTTTGTTCTCAGCGAGCCATTGGACACCTAAATAGCTTTGCGCAAAATCGAGAGACAGACCAAGGATGACGCTGACAGACCCGTTTCATCGATTCTTTCGATGTTGACAGATCCGCGATCTCGAATTGCGACTTCATGGAAAGTTGACTATCTGGAAGAAGAAAATGGAGCGAGATCGACCGTAACGTTATTTTCCCTGAAGCACCCAGCGCTCGCCTCGGGCGCGTAAGCCACTCGCACAATCCGTTCTACCTACTACCCCCCCCCCATAAATCTCTTCGAAAACTAGAATTAACCACACACCCATATTGACAATTTAACGTTTGTTTATGAAATAAAATTCTTCGATAAAAATGGTACATTTATTCGCTTATTGTCATAAGGACTGCGATTCACTCAATCATTTGCATTCCTGTCCTTTATTATTTATTTATAATCCGGGACCCAGCGTGTGCGCATATCTTTTCAAAAAACAAAGATTTCGAAAACCAGATTCGCAGCGCCAGTTTCTTCTAGAGGAAGAAAGAACTTAAATTCGTTCAACGAGTCGGTAAAATTTTTTAGTTCGCGAGAAAATTAATAAAAAAAATGTCCGAATTGATTAAAACGCCATCCACTTCCATCTTAGTTGTCGTTGCTCCGTCATCGCAAATTAAAAAACATTCTCAAAACACGACACTCCCACTGCAGAAATCCAAAATGTATTTAATAATTTTGCTGATTTTTTCGACAATATCAAAGACTCATTGCGAAATCGAAAGTTTTTTAATTCCTTAATAATTTTTTAACTTTATTTTTTCATCACTTTGATAAAGATTTCAATATTATAATTATTATTAATCCTTTTTTCAATTTAACAAAACAAATATTAAAATGAAGATAAAACAATGAAAAAGAATAAAATCAGTAACGCGCGCACCTAAATGTCATTTATCGGGGGTGCCAAGTCGAGTGCGGATACATCTTCTAGTCCTGATCGCACTACTTTTTGGTACTATTCCTTCGCGCTTTAGGTGATGAGATTTGTTTCGAAATCCACTTTCTTCCAGCTGTTTAAACAAATTTACTTCCTAACTTTTCTTAGGCAGGAAGTCATTTCAATTAGTGTGAACGTCATATATCTTTATTTGTTATTTATTATCTAGGTTATATTATGTATTTATAATTATGTACATTAAATAAATATATAATTATATACATATTTATATACCACTTACAGTAAAATATATACGATTCCGCTCTACTAGTATAAAGAAAATAAAATAAACAGAAATGCGTATTTGAAATTTTGTGTAAGATAATAATTCAGGCTATAAGACATTTTATCTATAAGTAAATAGATTGCAAGTGTGAGATTAAAACTACCATCTCCTAATAAATTATGTTTTTGTTTATTGAGGTATTATCCCGTATTCTTATTTTAACCTATAATAGTAAATCCTTAATCCGATAAATAATAACATGTCCCTATATTACCAGATTATGTTATTTATATTTATATATTTAAAAATTTTTGTTTCAATTACCTTTTTAAAAATTTTTGCATAATGTTTTGTGCTGTTAGAGAAAAATCTTTATCAATCCATATATAGCGGACAACATGCAGTTATATCTCTGAAATACTTCGATAATAATGATCTGACACAGAGCAGGAAAATAAAAAAAACTCTGATACAAGAGAGACCGAAGAAAAGTTTAAAGATAATTTACTCGCGAGATATGACAAATGAAAAGAGCAAAATAGCACACGTATATCTGAATAGTGTGTCAGCCTTCGGGAGGCTGCTCATCCTTCAATGGAGAGAAGTCAGCAATATGTAGGGGATAAAAATGTTATCAAAATAATAATAACATATTGTGAGCTAATGATATCTGTTCTCAATGTTGATTTTTAAGAGAAACTTCAATTTGCTAGATATGATATGTAAGCAAAGTAAGAGGTAAAAATACTGTATAAAACGAAACAGAAGAGGTTATGATGTAGTGCAACCTCTCCGTTGTTATGCTCAGGATAATAAATGTAGTATAACAAAAGAAAAGGTAATAAATGAATTGTGGAAGCAGCTGAAATGTAGATATTTTACAGTAAGGATATTTAAAACCAAGAATGTTATCACTGTTCAGTTAGAAAAAGAATTAGGTGAATAAGTAAAATCTCAGTAGATAAGTTAGCGTACGGATTTATGATATTAACCATAATATTTTCGGTGAGTAATAAATTACTATTACTGCCTGATAATAATTAACATCTATAGGATGTAGAGGAAGGAATTCTCTCCCGGCCCGTATATATTACTTGTACGCCATAATCTAGTATCGTTTAAAATAAGTACCCTTCCTAATCTAGAAACCAAACAACTATTAGAAGAATAATGATAATGTGAGTTGAGAAAACGTGAGATATATGGCCGATATTTTGTAATGTGTACGTGTGATATACTTACTACTATTATCAGGAGATAGACGATAACGACTAAAAGATATCAGACCTCATCCTGATAATTAGAGTTCTCGACTTATATTACTATAGCCACGAGTTTGATGTATTACGGAGCGTAACGGTCCAGCGGGCCCCGCTTATGATGAAACTGTAAACCTACGCCCAAAATGTCAGGTATGGCTAGGGATATTGAAAGAATATATACCTCAGTATAAGTTTACGAGCGTACAGTATCCAGAAACCGTAAATAGGCCTAAATCACTGAGAGGTTTATTAGGTGTATCAATATAATATGCGTATTACTGTTTGACTAGGACTTCACAGTGAGGATAGATCGTTTGTAGAAGTATATAAGACTTCGTCATCGTTTGTTTCTAAGAACGTGACAATAATGATCAAATCCTCACCCGCACCATTCGAAGAATACTCGGCCAGGAACCAAATATCGCGCGTATTGGTGCGCGAAGACGTTTTATAAACACCTTCGCATCGAGCCAACATCTAGAGAGCGCGACCAGGCAACTCACGATCCACTCCCCATCCCCTAAGCCGTCTTGAGCTACTAAAAGACGGTGGTTTGCCGAGATATAATGCCCGCATTTCTTCCACATCATTGTGCCGATGAAAAATCCCCTCAAGGAACCAAATTCGGTCTTGATGATGATTCGTTCCCGCAAAGCGTGTTCGCAGCGGCGCCCAGCGACTACGAACAGATCATTGACGACCGTCCCCTGCCCCAAAAATGCTTCCGATTTTACTAAATGATCGAAGTCTCGACTCCGGCAACCAACGTCAAAACCCGCTCCCAAAGCGTTAAGACGAATATTCGAAAATTCGACAGGATAAAAAATTTGCGAAGGTTACGTCCTTATTACCTAATAGGCGAACGAACCATTGGGTTGAAAAAAGTAAAAACCGTTTGGTACGTCGTTTTGCGAGCTCTTCAGGAGAAGATTAACTCCGCTTTTAAGAGAAAGAGGAAGTCCTTGTCTTACCTCTTGGAAAGAAAACAGGATATAGAAACCCTATTTTTTAACATACGGGATGGGTTGGAACTTTGCGACGACTGTTTACGTAAATGGATAAAACTGGCGAGAGAAAGTTAATTTTTGGATTTAACGATAAAATCCACAGCGAAGGATATCTACCCGCCTGAAAATACCCGCGATGTTTACTCTGGTTGTGGGAGAGCTATTCGAGAAAGTCCAAAAGGGTGTACATATTGTTGTTTGTTGCATGAAATGAATGCCAGTTTTTTGGCATTCGCGCAAATGTTATATCCGACATTAAAAATAATACCTCGCTGTTTATTTTAGTTAGATTTATTAAGAAAATAATTAAAATAATTTACGCGCTTAATAGTATCGTAGATTATTGTCCATTTAGATCGCGTGTATACTATACAAGTACAAACCATCCCGAATTATTTCTGAAAAGCATATACATATATCCTATTTTCTGTCTAGAATGAAACGTAGAGAAAGAAATAGCGTCGTTCCCGGGACACCGGGACCGACCCTATATATAAAAACATTTTTCTATGAATAATTATTTTCTATAAAATGGTACTGAAAGTAAAAATAAAGTCATTCTTAAAAAAAAAACTGCTTGACCGTACCCCTAATATTGATTTACAATAATTTTCTAATATATATTATCAAAATGTTGTTATCAAGTATCTATACTCATAATTATATTAATATCATGATTCTATTTCACTTATTATAAGCGTACCCCTATCCTATTCTAAGATGTGAGTGCAACTTACTGCATTTATGGAAAGAGAGAGATCAGCTGGAAGTTTCTATCTCATTCATTTATTTATGATAATATGATTTCTCATATATATAGATCTCTCTTC
>JABUQX010111877.1:7500-23166 GCA_015478945.1 Trachelipus rathkii | reverse complement strand
CAGTAATTTCATCTATATATAATATATATTACTAGCTATTTTCTATTAATATATACAGTATATATAATATTTTATATATAATATATATATATATATATATATAAATATGATATTTGGAGAATATAAAATTATATAATACATAAATATTCTATAGATATATATATATATATTTATATATATATATATATATAGTATAGTATATGATATATAGTAATTATTATAATTACTATACTATATATATAATATAATATATATATATCATATTAAGATATATATTAATATACTAATTATATATATATATATATAACCCAGGTATATATATATCATATAAATATATATGAAAAATCTTATATATTTATAATAATATATATTATATATAATATATAACTTATTAATATTACCTTTTTTAAACTGGATTTAACCTATATATTATATATATATTAATATATATAATAATACTAGACTATAATACTATAATATATATATATATATATAATAATAATATATATAATAATATATAATATCATATATATTATATATATATATATATGTATATATATATATAATAATATTTATATATATATATAATATTATATATTATAATAATTATATATATAAATATATAAGTTATATTATATATATATATATATATTTAGATTATATATATTAATAATATAGAAATATATATACCTTAATATATATAATGAGTGATATCATATCTTACTGATATAATATAGATATCAATTATATTAATACTATTATATGTAATACAGTATATATATATATATATATATAGTAATATATATATACTTATATATAATAATAGATATATTTTATAGAATATTAATATAAATGATATAATATATATATATATATATATATATTATATATATATTATATATATATATATATATATATTATTACTCAATATATTATATATATATATAATGATAATTATATAATAATAATAATAATTCATTTCAAAATAAATTAAAATAGAATTTACATAAACTTTATCTAAATTTTAATGATAACTACTAAAGCAAAAAGAACGATTGCTAAATAAAGATTTTATTTTTAACGTTCAAGCGTTTGTTTGTAATAAAGATTTTGATTATTTTCTTTATTTATAACTCTACTTCCTTAAATTAATAATCATTCCATGCTTGCAAATTGACTTGTGATAAATTCAGAAAACTAAAAGATCATATATGTTGTATAAGTTCAAGAAAGATCATTACTGGTAAGTAGTTGATAATATATCAATTACTTTTCATTTATCAATTGGCTATTAAACATTTTTATGAAAAAAAGATTTGCAATCATGAAAAGAAAAATAAACAAAGTACAAGTTATATATAATCATAGATTATATAAATATCATATAAGTATATATATATACTAATATATATATATTATGATATATTATAATAATCATATATATATAGATAATATTTTATTATATATATATTATATATATATATGATATAATATATATTATATGATATATATATATATATATAATTAAGAAATAAAAAGCGAACAGAAGCATATTATATCCATTTATTAGGACCTCGTTCGAGTTGTATCCAACCAATCTCAGCTAAAAACATAAGATAATAAATGGTACAATAATATATTGTAAAGTTTAAAAATTAAAAGAATAATGAATAATAAGTAATAATTAATAATAATAAATGAATAATTAATATATTAATAAATAAACAATATAATAATAATAATATATAATAAAAACAATAATAATAATAATTAAATAATTAATAACAATAATAATAATAATAATAATTATTAATAATAATATTAATAATTAATAATAATAGAATTAATAATAATAATCATTAAAATAATAATAAATAATAATAAATAAAATAATAATAATAATAAAATATTCCAGCAGTTAATAAGAACAAAAATAGTAAGAAAAATATTAAAAACAATTTTAACAAATAAAAATGATATTAAAAATGGATTAACCTTATGTATATTACCTGTTTAGTTGGACCAGTTCTGGGAAGAATGTACAAGAACAATAACAAAAACAACTGCTTATATACTAGCTAGAAGATTGGTTTGTTGTGTGTTGGTACATTTTTAAAAAATAATTATAAAATACATGTTGGACAATAGAGTTAATGATAAAAAATTCTCTTGGAATAGGGAAAGGAGGTATGTCAAGCTAAATAAAATAATAAATTAAAACCAAAAATTAAAACAAAATAATTTAATTGAGGATGCCATCTTGAGTAAGTTGCGGTTATGTACTATTGTTATAAACCAAGCCTCTCTCGCAGGATCCTTCGCTTCAAGTAAAACCCGACGCCGAAAGGACAACCACCTTGAGCTTTCGCTTTGAGAGATCAGTGACGGCTCTCTGGAAGAGTGGTCCTAGATGGCAGAGTTTTCGGACGTGAAATGAAGTTAATGCGTCTGTTTTTTCTTAGTGAAAGACCCCAGACTGTTTTGAAAATCCTCAGCTGCCAGCTGTAGCCAGTCTGGCCTACATAACGGGCTTGGCAGTGCGCACAAGAATAAGAAAAGATAAACTGAGGACCTCAAATGAGCCGGTAAAATATCTTTCATTCTGAAAAACTAGATTCAATTATTAAAAATCCATTGACAAGGTATAAAAGAATTAAGATTTGTTATTAAGACTGGAAAAACTTTAGAAATTGATATTGTAATTGTTGTTTAAACGAGCCTTCGGAGTGTTGGGCTGCCGAAGCTAAAGGAACTTTTAGTATAAACTACTTCAATGAGGATATCCACATCATGGCTCTGTTTTAGGGCGAAAAAGGTCTTCAAAGAATCTGTTGACAAGTCTATAAACATAGTGTGTTCTGAAAATAAATTGGAATTTAGCAAACTGAGTTAAAGAATGACAACTTCTTTTATGAAAAATTTACCCAAGGATGTTGAAAGTTTGGGTAAGCTCTAAAAATTCGGACAGACCAGCTCCAGACACTGGGGGCTCAGAGGAGGAAAGCTGAAAAAATTGGGTTTACCAAGCAATAGTTTGTCGGTAGTTTTCTATTAGATGGAAGTAGAAAACCACCTTACTGTGTACGTGCACTTCTGACATCTTAAAAAGTCAGCAATGAGTTCTCAATTCTCCTCCTCCATACTAACTAATATTGCTGATGTTGAAGTAAGGTAGTCTTAACAATTGTCAAGGCATGACTGTTGTTCTCTAAAAATCAAAAAACAAATCATCAACCACCTTCGTATAGAGTAATGGCTTTATTCTGAGGCAGTTTTCTCCAACCGAAGATCTCTCATGGTAGCACAAAAATGCATTGGAAAAAGTGGGGCCAATTGGTGAGCCCATTGCCATACCAATCTATACCTGCTTAGTAAAGCATGGCCATCAAGGAGGAAAGTTGATCACTCGTGGCGAGTTCCAAGAATGTCCGAAAAATTGAATTCCTATTGAGATGACTAACCCTAGTTCAGTTGACGGAAAGGCCGATGGTTTGATATGCGAGTCTTCATATAATGTTGATCAGGTATGTTTTTAACAGTAGATTCTCACATGCAACAGCTGAGCCATTAAAAGCCCTCTCTCAAATGGACAATGAAGAAACAAGATCAGGAAACGAAAGAAATCTATTAAGAGTAAATTTCATATACAGTCAATAGGCTGTATAATGGGCAGGAAAAATTTGGATTACTTATAATAGGGCAGAATTAAGGGCTGAAAGAAATCGGGTCTAAGAGGAAGGCCTTTTATGGATTTTGGCCAATCTCCATAAAAGGCCTGGCACGTGCACTAGAAAGTAAAATACAAGATTCATAAAAAATCCGATATAAACCTATTCTTTAGAAACTTCTAAGAAGTTTTTAATTTATCGTTCATTCTTAAAATATGTTAAGAATTGTTACCCTGGTTAGTTACAAACTGAAAAATTTATTTTGCGTCTCCAAATATGTAAGAGAGTTTACGGACTAAGTTTCCCTATGCTAAATAACTACTCCCTTTCCTTTTCGGCGACAAATCACTTATTGAGTGCAATCATTTCTTCAGAGCCTGGTTTAAGTCAATTAAAATCGGCCCAAAGGAAGAAAACGGAGAAAAATTTCTTCTTCCGTACTTTAAACCCATAAAAAAAATTCGTCTGGGACCCAATATTAACAACATCCTTCAGATCGGGAGATTTGAGAAAGGGTCGAGCGCGAGAGGGTGAAAGCTTTGCTAAGCTGAGTGATGATGTGTGAAGCACGGTGGGAACTTTTGGTCGAGGAGCATTGAGGTTTAAAGAATATATTTTATAAAATCAGAAGTTTAAAAAATAGGGAAGACAAAAATCCAAAACCTAAGATAAAATTTCCTTCAGACCAGAAAGCTTTCTTGCTCTGGTAATTGAAAGATTCAGCGAATCCTCCACCCAGTTTCATTCACCAAAAGGCCCCCAATCCCTACTTAGTTTATGGTATTGTCTGTCCAAAGGTTGCAGGAGCGAAAACGAACAAAACCTGTTTAGATATCAAAAAAAACAACAAATATTTTTGAAAATCAATTAAAAAAGAGTACAGACTGTTCCAACTGTGTGCTAGTGTGTTAAATTTCCATCTAATTACAGATTACTCGAAGAGACTTGCTTTAAAATTAATCTCGTTATTAAGTAGTTTTGATGTCCAGGATTTGAAAAAATGACTGTTTTCAAGAGAAGGGCGGTAAAGTTTAAAATTTTAAAAACTTAGAAATATAATTATAGGCCTTACAAATGGATAGAAATCGCAAATCCAAATCTGCTTTTTCAAGTTCTTTTAGCAGGCTGATTGCAAATCCTCTTGAAGCTCCTGAGTACTACTTCATTATAATCTCGTGTCGTTTATAATTAAATCCAATTAAGATTCGTTCTATTTAGAACCTCAACTTTATATAAGAAATAAAAAGACGAAACAGAAGAGCTTGATATCATTTTATTAGGACGTTTCGCAAACGTGACCATCATAGTCCTAAAACTAAATTAAAATTACAATATATTATGAAAGTAAAAATTAAAATTAATAATAATATAATAATAATAAAAATAATAATAATTACGTAAAAACATAAAATTAATCTCATCAAATTTGATAAGAATAAAATATATATTTATGTTAATGAACCGATATAATTATAAAAATGTTTCTTCCTTTTGCGCCCCCGATTCTTTTTTAAGAAATTAGCTGAAAAGGGTCTGAAGAGGACGACACTTGCAATAGTGATTTGTCGCCGCTGATAAAGGAAAGAGATAGTTTATGTAAGAAGGAAATCATTTTCGCATCCTTAATATGGATGACGCAAACTAACAGTTTCAGCTTTTACCAGTAAAACATTCTTACAACGCATATTGTATAAGAAGTAGAAGAAAATACAATATCTCTAGAAGTTTAAAGTAATAGCGTTAGATCGACTTTTTAGGAATCTGTAGTTACTTCAGGCTGCATGCCAGGCCGTTCTATTATGGATGCTCCCCAAAATCATAGAACAAGGCCTTCCCTCTTAGACCGATTTTTCAGCCATTTATTCTCTCCCACTGTATTACACGTATACAATTCTCCTGCCCAATTATTAACAGCCATTGACATGTAAATGAATTTACTCTTAAAAGATTCTTTTCAGTTTTCTGATTCTTGTTTCTTCATTGTCCATTGAGGAGGGCTTTAATATGGTCAGCTTTGATGTAGAATCATGTTCACTACAACTCAACCATAGCCCTGTTTAATGACGCACTCGCACTTCATAAGCACCCAATGGACTTTCATTCCGTTCAACTGGAAATGGGTTAGTATGCCTCATAGGAAATCAATTGTTTTCGAAATCGCTGGAATCGCACCTGATCACCGCATGATACCACTCGTTCCTTCTTTGCACATATGTCGTGCCACACGCGCGTTTCTAAAGCAGATAGACTATGGCTTAATGGGGCCCAGGGCCTCAACACAGTTTGAGTCCCCACCTTTTGGCCCAATGCTCCATTTTGTTCGCCTGAACCATGAGAGATCATTGGTTGGACGGAACCTCGGGCCCGACCCTCAGTGTTCCTTACCATAGCCCATAAACTCTGGAGCAAGGTTACTGTTTTTTTTGATGACTTGTTTTTTTGAATATTAGCCGTCAGGAGAAACCCAAAAGTCCAATGCCGGGTACCAATTTTTTTAAGTGCGATCTATACCAAACTTAACATTCAGACATTCATGCAGAATATCGGTAGGTTTTGAGTTAAGGGAGGAGGAGAATGGGAGACCTCATTGCACAGCGTTCGAAATAAAAATAGGATTCAGAACCAGTCCGCACGCGTAACAGTAGGTGGCTTTTCTACCTCTCCCATCTACTAGGAAAACCCTGACCAACAGACTATTGACCTTGGCCTGGTACGAATTGCAGCAACGAGTAAAGGGTGAAGGTCGACGTAGTCCCACGATCCAGAAGGGTGTACCAATTTTTTCGAGCTTCCCACTTCCCATCGTGGAGCCTGCCAAGTTGTCTGGACGTTCCTGCGCCCGAAATTATTTGTTAGAGGCTTACAAACTTTAACATCGCTGGGTAAATTTCATAAAGAAGGTTCAATTTCTTTAACTCAGTGGCCCTAAAATATCAATTCTTTTCCAGAACATCATTTTAAGACTTCAGTCAAAAAATTGCTTGGAAGACCTTTTTTCGCCCCTAAACAGCCAGCATGTGAATCACATGCAAGTAGTTTTATCTAAAATTCCTTAGCTTCGGTTACCCCAACACTACGATAGCTCAGTTAAAACATTCAAATATCAATTTCTAAAGTTTTTTCCTATTTAGAGAATTTTTATACTTGTCAATGATTTTAAAATGAAATAGTATTTTTCAGAATGAAGATATTTTACCCGGCTATTGGAGGAAGCCGAGTCCTCAGTTATTATCTCCTAATGCTTCGATTGCGGACTGCACAGCCCGTATCGATAGGCCGACTGGCTTACAGCTGCAGCTGAGGATTTCAAACGATTCGGGCGTCTTTTATATTAGGAACCAAACAGACCAATTAACTTTTTCACGCCGGAAACTCTGCCACAGACCCACTCTTCAGAGAGCGCGTTTCAATGATATTCTCAAAAGATAACTTCAAGGTGTTGTCTTCGGCCGTTCGGCGTCAGGATCCTCGAGAGCCTTGTATACATAAGTACAAAGCCGCAACTTAAATCAGAGACTCCTCAATTAAAATATATTTTGTCTTAATGGTTTTATTTATTTATTTATTTACTTAATACCCGTTTTAAATCACTGTTTTTGAAAATTTTATTTATTACTCTATTTACAAATTTGATTTATAATTAATTTTTTTTAAAATGTTTACCACCAACACAACCAACCAATCTTCTAAGAAGTATATAAGCATTTGTTTTTGTATTTTGGTTACATTCTTCCAAGCACTGTCAAAGCTACAACGGTATATAATATAGGTTATAGAATATAAATTTTTATTTTAAATGTTTTATATTTTTCTACTATTTTGTTCGTTTCTTTATACTTGGATATATTATTATATTATATATTATTTTATTTATATGATATTATTATTTATTATATAATATATATTATGTATATTATTATTTAAATTAATTATTAATTTATTATTATTATGATATTGTTTATATAATTTAACTTTAATTAATTATTATTATTGTATTTTTATTATTATTATTTATTATGTTTAATATTATTATAATTAGGTATATTATATTAGATATTTATCGTACTTATTATTATGATTTCTAATTTATTAACTTTCATAATATTATTGTAATTTTTAATATGTTTTAGCTGTGATTGGGTGTTGGGATATAAACTCGAGAAAACGTACCAATAAATGTATCAAAGGCTACTGTTCGGTCTTTATTCCCTTATAAAGTTTGAGGTTCCCAAGAAACAAATATCTATTGGAGCTTTATTATATATAGTATTACTATTATATAATATATATTCATATATATATATACTATAGAAAAATTATATAATATATTTATATATATATATTAATTCATATATAGTAGATATATGGGAGTATAGCGAAAATTCTGCCTTTCCGTGAAGAAGAATCAGGATGGCTGGTGCGGAACTGATTGAACATGAGATGTGAGCGTGGAGGTGAAGAGAACACTTCGAATAAAATCTTGCATAAACATTGCAATCAGTAATGAAGAAGGTGACATGAATGTTGTTGGTTGGATGGTACAAGAAGGAATATTATTGGTAAGAGGTAAGGGAAGGAGGACGGTATGGGTCAAGTGAGAAGAATAAGAATATACAATCTTCCGGTTTGGAATAAATTACTGATGATAATGGATCAAATAACGAGGCAAACCGATGCTGGAATATGATATGGGAAGCTTGTGTGACAAAAGCGTTTTAATAGAGGGTATAAATCCGAGAAAGTTGAGAAGAAGTAAGGAGTTAGTTGACCCTGATATATATAAGATAAGGCGGGATAATGGTTAAAACTTAGGAATACTAGGGGAATTAATTTTTGAGTGTTGTAGGGAATTATGCTGGGATTATTTTTTTGTTTCGAAAAAGTGCGTTGAGTGACTAAAGACTGATTGGTGAATGAAAAGATCATATTGGTTTAGAAGTGAGTAGCAGGAATTGTGGATGAAATCTTTACATTGAGCAAATGATGAAAAAAAAAAATAGGAGAAAGAAACCGACAGAGCGACATAAAACACAGATAGAGAGGCAGTAGCAACGGCGATTGATAGATTAACTGGGGAGCTGCTTTTATGGCAGTGGTTAGTGAAATATGGTGGCAGCTTATGTTGAATGGAATCCAAAAGTATGGATAATGACATAGTGAGGCGTGGTTAAGAATAAATGGAGTGGCGAGTAATTGGTTTAATATTAATTAGCGGAGTGGATGCAGGGATGCTGTATGTCCTCCACTGGTGTTATTCAATTTGCAAACTGGAATGAGGTATGGAAAACGATTAGAGGTGAAGGGAGGGGGATGGTGTGCGTAGAATGATGGGAGGAATTGGGAAGAAGAAGTGGAGGTGCCCTACCATCATTATATCATATGATTTGTTTTAGCGTAGGCGAATCTGAAGAGAGTTTGAAGAGGATTGGTAGATTAGGCAAGGGTGTAAAAGGAATGGGTTTGAAAGTAAAAAACGTAGGTAAGAGTACGTTTATAGATGTGAGTGAGAAACCAGTCCTCGGTGTGAAGTTATTTTAGATGGGGAGCAGCTGGGAACAATGTCTTATTATTATTTAGGATAGTTAGTTTGTATGAAAAAGGAAGGTATGATAAGGAGTGTTAGTAACAAAGCTTTTTGAAATGGCAGAAATGTCTGCCTGGCTCGTGAAAATTAAATCACCATCCTGGTGATGTTTAAAGGCAGTCGTGAGTGCGCAAAAATTAGGGTCTTACATGGTATATAATGTTTACCTCGTGTGTAATGGTAGGTAGTGAGGACGTATGGTCGTGAATAAGAAAAATATAGATCTGAAGGATATAATGTGTTCGAATGGAAAATTCAGCGGCCCACGCCTTGTTAGTGCGTTTGCTAGAGAAGATTTGATAAAAAATGAGGACTTTGAAACATATTAGCAGCATTGTGTTAGCTCGTTGAAGAAATAAATGAAAAGAAATTAAATGTAAAGTGCGATTTAGTGATGGTTTGGTTAAGTTTGAAAGGATTGATGAAATAGATGCGCGTTGGTTAGACGGATGATACTAGTCGATTAAGTTGATGTGGGTATTCGACCAGCTGAGACCAAGAAAAAGGATTTGTGTTCTGTGTCAGTTTAAAGAAAATGCGCTAGGAGGATGAAAATGTGAGTTTGGCAGAGGCGGGAAAGAAAGAGTGCTAATAGCAGGACGTGAATGGAGGCGGTTTTGTGAGGGGAGTTATGGTTGTGCCCCACTTTGGCCAAGGGTTGAACCCGACATTTGGACGAGGGTAAACCATCTTGAGGCGTTCGTCGCAGGTTCGCCGTGAACTCGTAGGGTGATTTTCTGACGCCGCCGAGTTTGTCACTAATAGATTATAAAAGCGCTCGCCGCTCTCAGACCGGTGGGACAGAGTATGCAAACCCACCATTTTTGCTGCCGGAGCCTATCCGGGTTTCTATTGAAAAAGTCTGGGCTTATCTTTTCGGACATAGTGCATTATTCGTTGCTCAAAGCCGACACGCTTCTTCTCTCATGCTAACGTCTCCTACTTTTCTTGTTCCGGTCTTGGCATGCTTCACGCACCCTTCACCCCCATCTCCGTGTGGAAGAGAAGGGAGGTTGTGGACGATAGTATATATATATTATATATATATATATATAGATATATTATATATATTATATTATATATATATTATCTATATATATAATATATATATATATATAATTATATATATATATATAGTAATATATATATAAATATATATATAGTATAATATAGTATATATATATATTATATATATAGATATATATATATATATATATTGATCGTATATTATATATAATATATTATTATATATATATATATATATATATATATAATATATATATATAGTATGATATAATATTTATATATATATATATATACATATATATATTATATATAATATATATTATATATTATTATATAATATATATATATTAATAATTTAATATAATATTATTATTATATAGTAATTACCTTTATATATATATATTATAATATTATATAGTATAATATATAATAGTGATATATATATATAATATAATGATTAATGATTATTAATATATATATATATACTATATATTATAAGATATTAATATATATATATAGATAATATAATATATATAATATATAAGTGAGAAGTAGCAGGAGCTGGTCGGCTAACCGGGTTAATTAAAAGTTTTCAGGAAACGACCGAACCTTTGGTCCATCATTTCGTCGTGTTAGTGAATTGGTGCTGATTACGAACAGAAAAAACCAAAACTAACTGATAAGTTATCCTTATGACAAACATCAGAAATAATCGTTTGTTGAAATTTGACACACTCAACACCTAATTAGTATATATTATTAGTAGATATATCGCTATATACTTATATATATATATAATATATATAATATATATATATAATAAATAAGATACTGATTAGATATAGATATAGCATATATATTATTAATATATTATATAGTCATATATATATAATATATAAAGAATATAAAATAATATAAGATATCTATATATATAATAATATATATATATATATCAATATATATAATATAGGCAATATATATATATAACAGTTAATATATATATATAATACTAATATACTTTATAGCCATATATTTAAATAGAAGATATAAGAGTATAGATATATACATATAAATACTAAATATATATAATGTGCCCAACTATAAATATTCGGTAGAGTTCGTAAAGATCTGATCTCACTCTCTTTACATATTTACATGCTCCAACGACGCTGATGAAACTATTATAATTATATATAAATATATATATATATAAATATAATAAACATGTATAATATATATATACTATGTAATATCAAATATATCATAATAATATATAATATATTATAACTACTTTATCGATAAATTTAGAACCATTACCCCTTGGTGGGGCTTGAGATTCAGGAACTTATATTTCGCGCACATATAGTATAGTAAATCATTAATTTTCTGTAGTTAACATGATCGACTGAACTTTAAGTTGATTTATATAGTATGGTGTCTCGATTGAAGAAAGTTTGGTCTTAGTAACGGAAGGGGTAAGGCTGCTCGAGTTCGAATGAGAGAGAGACTGTGTCCCGCTCTTCTCTTCTCCCACAAGCCCCGTCAGGCGTCTTGGCTAGATACTCTGCCGATCCCTACCCCGTGACCCCCATAGAGCCGAAAGAAGAGAGAAGAGAAGATGAGTAGAAGAAGAGAGACGAGAGAGATCAGAGGAGAGAGAGAAGACGAGGAGAAGAGAGACGAACGAGACGAGAGAAAGAGAGAGAGAGAGAGAGAGAGAGAGAGAGAGAGAGAGAGATTCTGTTGTTATTGTTTAGAGTAAAGAATTTAAAGATTAAGTTGTTGTTTTTGAGTTGGACGATTTAAAGATTGAATTTCGATTTTCTTAAGTGGTTAATTGGAAAAACAAGAGATTTTAGTGTAAGTGAAGTTCGTTTTCTTCATATTTGGAACCCGACAATAGGGGTAAGGATAAAATCATGTTTTAAAAAATGATAGAGCAGGTGTTTAAATGTTTAGCTTACTAATTATATAGCACACAAGTAAAATGATTGTCAAATAAGTTTATTTGGATATAAAATATACAGTAACATTTTCACCTATTATTATTATTATCATTATTATTATTATTATTATTATTATTATTATTATTATTATTATTATTATTATTATTATTATTATTATTATTATTATTATTATTATTATTATTATTATTATTATTATTGTTGACCTTGTAATTATCGGAACTATTGTCTTTAAACCGATAGGTTCATAACTGGAATCAATTGATCCGGATCTTGACCTGATTTTGACTGGAATGAGTTCGACGATCGATCTGATCTGATAAATGACGGATCTGAATTTATTGAGAAAGAATCCGATCAAAGAATTAATCCTCATCCTTTGCAAGATTATCCAGGGATACGAAGTCGCCGAATTATTAAAGAGAAAGTCTGTAGTGCAATAACTTATTTATTAATAATTGAATACTACGACTTCATCAAAGTAAAACTAAAAAAAAAAAAAAAAAAATTTGAATTTTTCAAAAAAACAACGTTTTCCATACAGATATCATCTCTAAACATATACATCTATATTTAGGCAAAAAATCCTTACATTGGCCCCTCCTGCTTTCAGCTGGCCAATGACATTAATCATATCATTAAACTCTTTTATCTCTTTTAACAATGTCGTCACCATCGTCGCACTATTGCTTCTTTTCATTTTAAATTAAAGGCATTCTTCCCCCCCCCCCAACTGCTACAGTCCTATGTTGTCTACAAATATAATTGCTCTTGTGGCTCAAAAGACGTCCATGTAGGCAGGGCTGCGGAGCCGGCAAATTTTTTTCCGGCTCCGACTCCGGCTCCGGCTCCAGGATTTTAAAATTACCCGGCTCCGACTCCGACTCCGACTCCGGCTCCGGCTCAAGCATTTTAAAATTACCCGCTCCGACACCGGCTACGGCTCCAGCCATTTTAAAATTACCGGCCCGGCTCCGGCATTTTAAAAATTGTTCGGCTCCGACTCCGGCTCCGGCTCCGGCTCCGACCCCTAGTTATAATTCCTTCTCTATTTACAGTCATGAAATTATTAATTCTGATTCAAAATTTTGAGGGTATGATGAAATTAAATGTTTGTTAATGACATCTTTATTAACTTAGAATTTAAAACTTAAAAAATATTTTATAGAAAATAAGAATTTTAAGAAATACAGAAAAGAAATCATTCACTTTCTTCCTAAATTTTAATATAATTCCTCTTTAAACGATGAACTGCTTATACAGTTACGTAAAATAATTTTATTATTTTTTTTCTAAAAAGCATAAAAATCATATTTTAGATTCATCTTAAAGTTTAAAATAATTCCTCGTTGAACTATGAGCCTGAACATATATATAAAATATATATATATATATATATATATATATATATATATATATATATATATATATATATATATATATATATATATATATATATATATATATATATATAGATAGAGAAAGAGAGAGAGAGTTCAGAGAAAGAGAGAGAGAGAGGGTGGGAAAGTAGTGAGATATAAGTGGAGAGTGGGAGAAATATATATATATATATATATATATATATATATATATATATATATATATATATATATATATATATATATATAATTCACTTTCTTTATATATTTTAAAATAATTTCTCTTTTAACAGACTGAACATAAATTTATTCAAAACAGTTGTTCTTAAAAATTAAAACTCATTCAATAAAATCCTCCTTAACGATGTCCTTAGATCCGATTTTATTATTTTTAAAGCAGAAAATAAGCTCTCAACATTCACTTGAACAGGAGAAAGCTGTAATTGTGCAAGCGGCATCTTGAAAAATTTTAGAATAGCAATTGATTGCCTCTTTAACTGTTAACTTTGATTTCCGGTCGATTTTCATTATTCCATCTAATGACTTATGGAATTCTACATTTAATTTTTTTAGAAGATATTTAGGTTGAATGTCTTTTACTAGTAGATTGTCTTTTTAGTTTTTTCAATCGCTTTTCTGCATGCTCCAATTTTTCCCATTATCTGGCAAATGTGACTTCTTTATCATCTTCATCTGACAAAATTTTCACAAGGGAGGATTCCTCAAACTGCTGAACTATCTGACTCCGACACAGATTTCTGTTCGATAGTGTTATTCATTTTAAGTCCTAGTTCACAAAGAGCACTCCTAGCTTTTAATATCAGATCTTCAGTTCTGAGAAAGATTCTGAACAAAGATTGCCAAAAAAGTATTTTATTTTCAGTTAACATTCTTTCCCTTCTTTTCATGGAATTTATTTTTGATTTGCTAAAATCCGTTCTCTATAAAAAATTTTCCTGCAGTCAAGTCTTCTGATTGAATATTTTTTGTTGTAAAATATGGGTGTTTTAATAATTCTTCGAGGGTTTCTGATTTGTTCCCACTGACTGTCGGAGAGAGAAATCAAGTGTCTCGCAGCCATCATACTACTGCTACTATAATCTTTAGTTGCAGCCTTTAGAGCAAGATATGTGGTATTTCCCTATCTTGCCCTCTTGACCTAAGATTGCCCTTTGCAGCTTCATTCTTTAGAACTTCCATTAATTTTGGGGGTTCGTGCTGCTTTCACTATTTGTCTCGCCCTACTTATAAGATTTGGCTCCTCTATGAGTATTATTGTGGTGACCATCACGCACTGCTAACGGTGTAAAAATATGAACTCACATTCATGTGTTCAATGTTAACGTTATGGAACATAGTCTTTTCATAGTTTTATCGTTCATTCTTTTGAAAACAACTATTACTTCTTCGTTTTGACATTCAATAAATAGTATTACATTTGTACTCTCAGCCTCTATTCCTTTACATCACTTTCATTGTCCCATTTAATTTTTTCAATCGTACTGATCATGTTTGATGCGTTATCCGTAACTAAGCTAGTTACTTGTCTCTTGTTATTTCGAATTCTTTTAAGATGTCAGTAACAAATTCTTGAATATATTCGTTGAAATGTTGAGATTTGTTTTCTTTTACTGCTAACGTTTTAGAAATATTGTTTTTATCTTCGTCCACATATACAATATTATTGACAAAATAATTTAGCTTTACCCATGTGTAAGTATTCATTTTAAAATGTACAAAGCGTCCCTTTATGCAATTTTAAGCTTATTTTTTAAGTTTATTTTTTCTTCTAGAACTATTTTACAAATATTTTCCCAGTCTAAAGGGACTTCCAGTTCTAAGCCATTTCTCCACACAGTGCTTTAAATCCTGGTCATGAAAAGAAAACTAATTAACAACCATTATAATCAATTGTATTTGAGCTTTTGAAATTAAAGGTTTATCCTGATTACCTTTAGCTTCACCTTTCTTTTTAATAATTGCAGCAATGTCTGGATGATAGCGTTTTAAATGTCGCATTAATTTAAAGGATCCAAAAGATGTAT
>JABUQX010111877.1:0-2500 GCA_015478945.1 Trachelipus rathkii | reverse complement strand
TTATAATATTAATAAATAAATATGTTTTTTATATTGATCCAATCTACAGGGTAAGCTTAACTGAATAACAACAACAAAAAGCTAAATCTGCACTTTGCAATGTGGTCATTTGTATTAAAGGGTTGCAGGAAGTTCAAGAAGAAAAGGATACATCTAAACATATTGTAAGTAATGAAACTACAACTATCTCCGTTACTACCTTCTCAAGTCATTCTTCAGAAAGTTCAGAAGATTAGTATGAAAAGCTTCTAGATATTGAAGAGCTTATTCGAAAGCGTCGATTGGCTCAAGAAAAAGGTCAAGGTCCTTCCTAATCCTTGTACACAATATTCCATAACTTTAAATAAAATTTCTTTGCTGCACTGAAAGAAGTTGAAAAATTTTATGTAACTTCGAAGAGTATCAAGACATTGTACAAGAAGCTGAAATTGCTGTTACTGCTCTACCTCCAACGCAAGTTAGCGTGGAACTGCTTTTTCTGCTCTTCGCATTATAAAATCAGACCAAAGAGGAAAAATGAAGGAGAACCTGGCAGATGCTATTCTATTTTTAAGAACTAATCATTCAATGAGTAGATGATATAAGATGTAAGTTCATGTAACTAAGTAATGTAATAGTTTATATATATATATATATATATATATATATATATATATATATATATATATATATATATATATATATATATATATATATATATATATATATAAATAATTGAGAGATCTGTATAACAGACACAAACACAATATATATATATATGTATATATATATATATTTTTGTGTTTGTTTTTATATATATATATATATATATATATATATATATATATATATATATATATATATATATATATATATATATATATATATATATATATATATATAATCTATATACCCCCTTTCCCTAAATTATTTGTTATCAAAATTTTTTGATGGCTTAAGTCTCTTAATTATAATTTTTAATAATAATAAAAATAATAGTTAATCAAAGCAAATTAAGAGTATATGTTTTATTAATAGAAATGAGGAAACATATTTGTAGTTGGTGAAGATTTCTTAGTTGAAGTGGCTGTTGTTCCATATATATATTAGTGATGGACCGGATGTCAAAATTTGACTGTTTGAGGATGCGGATGCGGATGCGGATGCGGATCTTAAAGTAGATGAGGATGCGGACGCGGATGTCACTCCGAAGCCTGAATTAAAATTATATATACATACATACATATACATACATATACATATTATTACACATACATACATACATATTATTATTATTACATATTATTATTACACATACATACATACATATACATATACATATATTATTATATTGCCTGCTGGCTATTGGCTATTATTATTGTTACAAAATATTATTACATACAACATTACATATACATAAAGTACATTACATACATACATACATACATACATACATATACATATTATTATTATTACATATATTATTGGCATACATATTACATACATATTATTACATATATACATGATGTTAACATATATCAGTACGTAAGAAATCACGGATGTGGCATCATTGCCAGCATACCGAGGATCAATGGAATAGACATCCGAGTCTGACGAATTAATAAAATGGGATTCAAGAATAAAAGAGTAATTGAGTTTTCATAGACACTCTACCAGGTGTCCAGCCTGTCCTATCCATCGTTCTTCAGGCTGAACACCTGGTGATGTCGCCTTGAAGGGAGTTTCGGTTGCTTTTATAACTGTTCTTGGAATCCAAGTTTTTTTTTGGCTTGAGGATAAGCCTAGTCGTGGCGCACCGGGTATATTGTCCTCAGTCGCAACACGCGGGCGGTGGTTCAATCCAGGAGAAGGCAGTTAATTTTTACCTTCCTATTATATGTTCTTTCTTTTAACATCTTATATAATTGCGATTATTATAATTTTTAACATCTATATATATATATATATATATATATATATATATATATATATATATATATATATATAAGTTATATATATATATATATATATATATATATATATATATATATATATATGTGATGGGACGATTAATCGTCATCGTCATCGTCATCGGCAAAAATCGGCATATTTTTTTTAATCGTCATCGTCATCGGCAAATTTCGCCGATTATTTTGCCGATTAATTGAACAAATATTAAGAATTTTTGAATAATAATAAAACTCAATAATAATAATAATAATAATAATAATAATAATAATAATAATAATAATAAAAAAATAATAATAATAATAACAATAATAATAATAATAATAATAATAATAATAATAATAATAAAAAAAATAATAATAATAATTTTATATATATATATATATATATATATATATATATATATATATATATATATATAAAAGAGAGAGTATATATGAGCAGAGAGTGAGTATATATATATATATATAGGCAGGAGACAGGAGTAGGAGTGGATATATAGAGAAAGGGTGGTGGAATGCATGGAAATGGAATGGAATGGTGGAATGGCCAG
>JABUQX010111876.1:25000-26980 GCA_015478945.1 Trachelipus rathkii | reverse complement strand
AATTGCATATGCCTCCTTTAGGATAATAGATACACTAATGACCAAAGTAGAAACTGACTAACTATTTATACCATAACGGATCATGGACCTTTAAACGACGCAAATATATATTATATATATATATATATAATTATTATATAATATATAATATATATATAAAATATAAATATATATATATATATATATATATATATATATATATAAATATATATATAATAAATATAGTATATTATATAATATATATTATATAATATATATATATATATATATTATATATATATAATAATATATATATATTATATATATATATTAATATAATAATATATATATATATATATAATTATATATATATAATATGTATATATAATTATATAATATATAAATATATATATATATATATATATATATATATATATATATATATATAATAGATATATATATATATATATATATATATATATAATATATATATAAGAATAATTACATTTTATTTTATTTTTAACGCTCAGGTATGCGTGGCCTCCCAGCACACCCAAATGAAAATTTTAATCAAATAACGACAGTTCTGCCACCCTTATCACCCTAAGTTGACTTTAGTAATTCTTAGCCTGCCAATGTAGTAATTTTTTTTATATATTTTCATTTTTCAAAATTTTGATTCAACATTGGATTATGTATATTATAATTTCCTTGATGTTGAATCAATATTTCAAAAAAATGCAAAAAAAAAAAAAAAAAATGACCGCAGTTCAGACTAAGACGTGTTAAAACACTTATGGATGATAGTTGTGGCCGAACTGCTCATTATTTAATTAAAATTTTCATTCGATTGTGCTGGGATAGAACCGGCATACCCTGAGCACACGCACCATATACAATATCATATGGCCTCCTAGGCCTAGGAGGCATATTGATTATTTGTATATGGCTGGCGTGTGCCTCAGGTATTCGGTTCTAATCCCAGCACAATCGACATGAAAATTTTAATTATATAACGAGCAGTTCGGCCACAACTATCATCCATAAGTGTTTTAACACGTCTTAGGCTCTGAACTGCGGTCATTTTTTTTTTTTTTTTTTTGCATTTTTTTGAAATATTGATTCAACATCAGGAAATATATAATATACATATCCCAATGTTGAATCAAAATTTCGAAAAATGCAAAAAAATATATAAAAAAATTACTACATTGCAGGCTAAGAGTTACTAAAGCACTTATGGGTGATAAGGGTGGCAGAACTGCTCGTTATTTGATTAAAATTTTCATTTGGGTGTGCTGGGAGGCCACGCCATACCCTGAGCGTTAAAAATAAAATAAAATGTATTTATTCTTATATATATATATATATATATATATATATATATATATATATATATATATATATATATATATATATATATATATATATATATATATATATATATATATAATATATATATATATATAAGGTCAACTGGTGACATACTATCCTTATCTAACTGATTTATGGTCTTCTGCCCTTAGGGACTATGGGGAGTCTTGAGTGGTGGCGCTCGACATATCAAAGGCTTTTGATCGAGTATGGTATGGCATGGCGTCGGTTACTCTCTAAGCTCCCTTCCTTTGGGTTTCCTCTTTCTCTTTGCTTACTCTTGTCAAGTTTTCTTTCTGGTCGCTCCATATCAGCACTCGTTGATGGAGTGACTTCTTCCTCCTTTCCTGTTAATTGAGGTGTTCCTCAAGGTTCTGTTTTATCTCCAACTTTATTCTTACTTTTCATCAACGACCTCCTCAGCTGTACTTCTAACTCTGTTCACTCTTATGCCGACGACTCATCTCTCCATTCTTCCACTCGTTTCAAATCTTTGAAAACTCAACTTCTTTACATCTCCCTCTCAAAAACACCTCCTAACTTCCCTATTTTTGACGGTTCTAGCGTCTCACCTGTTGACAACATAAACATTCTTGTTCTGAACATAAACAAAAAATTGTCTTGGAA
>JABUQX010111876.1:0-5000 GCA_015478945.1 Trachelipus rathkii | reverse complement strand
AGGGAGCAAGATGTTCTGGAAAAGATAGTAAAATAAGAAAAGGAAGAAGAAGGAGGGGGTTGGGGGAGAGGATTAAGGGAGGAGAGGGGGAGTGGATAGGAGGAGAGGATAGGGTGAGGAAGAGGTGGGGGGAGTATTTTAGTGGACTATTGAATGAAGTGGGTGAGGTAGGGGAGTATTGGGGGGGAGGGGGGAGGGGGGGGGGGGGGGGGGGGAGGGGGAGGATGAAATACAAATGGAGGAAATTATTAGGGCCTTGAATAAAGGAAAAAAAGGGAAGTCCGCAGGTCTGGATGGTGTGAGAATGGAAATGTTGCAGAAGGGAGGTATAGGGGTGGAGGAATGGCTGTATAGGTTATTTAATATATGTTGGAGGAGTGGTGAGGTACCACAGGATTGGGAGGATGGTTGTTTGGTTCCTCTGTATAAGGGGAAAGGGGATAGGATGGAATGTGGGAATTATAGAGGTATATGTCTTTTAAGTGTGGTAGGAAAAGTGTACGGAAGAATACTGATTGAGAGAGTGAGAGGTTTAACGGAGGGGAGAATGGGGGAAGAACAAGGAGGAATTGGGGAAAGAAATTGTGTGATGGTATTTACACTAAAGATGCTTAATGGAGAAAAGAAAATATAGAGAGGAAAAGGGAAAGTGTATGGGTGTTTTTTAGATTTAGAGAAAGCATATGATAGAGTGAAGGGGTGAATTGTGGAGGGTGTTGGAGGAGAATGGAGTGGGGGGTAAATTTAGGAAAAGGTATTAGGGCCTTTTATAGAAATAGCAGAATGTGTGTGAGAGTGTTAGGAGGGGAGAGTGAGATGTTTGGGGTAGAGAGAGGGTTGAGACAGGGTTGAGGCAGGGGTGTGTAATGTCGCCATGGCTATTCAATTTGTTTATGGAGAGTGTTTGCAGAGGAATGGTGAGGGAGGGGAGGGGGGTGGAATTGATGAATGGGAATGATAGAAGGGAAGTGAACATGATATTGTTTGCGGACGATACTGCCCTAGTGGCGAAGAACGCGGAAGGGCTGAGGTATTTGGTGAGGGAGTTTGAGAGAATGTGTGGACAAAAGGGGCTTAAAATAAATCCAGGTAAGAGTAAAGTGTTAGTGTTTGAGGAGGAGGAAAGAGAGGAGGGGGAGGGGTTAGAGGTTCGAGTAGGGGGTGTAGTATTGGAAGAAGTAAAGATTTTTAGATATTTAGGGATGGATTTGGGTAAGGGGGAGGGATGAAGGAGGAGATAGAACATAGAGTAGGAGAAGGAATGAGAGCTTTGAGTGGTCTGAGAGAATTATGGAAAGGGGGGGATTTATCACAGAAAATTAAGATAAGTATGTTTGAAAAAATTTGTGTACCAGCGGTGTTGTATGGGTGTGAAACGTGGGGGTTGAATGCCAGGTCCAGGAAGAAGTTGGAAGTATTTGAGATGAAGGGGTTGAGAGCGGTTTGTGGGGTTAGCAGAAGGGAGAGGATTAGGAATAGGGTGGTGAGGGAGAGATGTGATTGGAGGAATGGGTTGGTGGGAAGAGCGGAGAAGGGAATGTTAAGATGGTATGGGCATCTGGTGAGAATGGAGGAACAGAGAGTGGTTAGGAGAGTTTGGGAGGCGGAGGGGATAGGAAGGAGAGGAAGGGGGAGACCAAGAAGGAGGTGGATGGATGGAATAAAGGAGATGCTGGAGGAGGGAGGGATGAGGGAGGAAGAGGGTAGGGTGTTGGCGAGAGATAGAGTGGGGTGGAGGAGGTGGGTGAGGGCGAGATGAGGGGAGGTGTGAGTGAGAGAGGCTGTACGTACCACTACCCCGCTCAAGCGGGAAAAAAAAAGTGTAAAAAAAAAATAAATAAATAAATAAATATATATATATATATATATATATATATATATATATATATATATATATATATATATATATATATATATATATATATATATATATATATATATATATATATATATTATATATATCTATATATATATAACATATATATATATATATATATATATATATATATATATATATATATATATATATATATATATATATATATATATATATATATATATATATATATATATATAGTATATATATATATATTGATATTTATACAGAACTGATTAACATATATATATATATATATATATATATATATATATATATATATATATATATATATATATATATATATATATATATATATAACTTATATATATATATAGCTACCGAGCTGATACGTAGCATTAGCATCGACTCTACAGGAGTCGAGGCTTTCATGGATTCTACTAAAGTCTTGGACGAAATAGACCTTCTTATGGGTGGACAGGGTGGTCAAAATATTTCAGAAAGGAGGCAGAATGATTTAGGTGAGGACCTTAAATTAGCAATGGACTGCTGGAAGTGAACTAACACCAGCACTCCTCTCACCAAGGACATCTTTCCCTTTCAGCATAGGCAGAATTTGTTGAACTTGTTCATAAAATATAATACACCTCTCCCTAGTTCTGCGGCTGTAGAGCGAATATTTAGTATTGGTGGGGATATTTTGAGGGCAAAGAGGTCTGCCTTAACTGCTTTTAATTTTGAGCACCTAATCTTTTTGAAAGGTAATATGGATCTCTTGTCCTTTGAAGACGACATTGAGGAGGAAGTGGAAAATCTTGAGATTTTGTAAATATTCATTCAATTTTTCATATAATATTATAAATAAATTTTTTGTAAGGATATATACTATTTAGTATTTATTATTAAAATCTTTTGTGAAGTCGCACATTATTAGCGGGAGACGTGCGGACGTGCGGACTTGCGATAGCGGAGGTTTGATGGTGCGGAGGGAGCGCTAGCGGACCTACGTTTTCTCGAGTGCGGAGGGGCGCTGAGGACACTACTCAAAAATAGGCAGGTACGCACACTCTGATATATATATATATATATATATATATATATATATATATATATATATATATATATATATATATATACTATATATATATAAATATATATATATATATATATATATATATATATATATATATATATATATATATATATATATAATGCCACGCTACTCTTCCCAGGACTACGGGGTAGGTGCGTAGCAAGCGTTGGAAGCAGAATAAGTAGAAGAAGAATAGCAAAACGATTTGAAAAGGCCTTACCTCCTTTATACCCTTATAAGTGAATTGGTCGCAGTCAGAAAATCCACCCTTGAGCTTCACGGGACCGCGACGGACTCTCACTATGGCATCTCGTCAAATATATATATATATATATATACTATATATATATATCTTAATATATACTATATATATATATATATATATATATATATATATATATATATATATATATATATATAAATATATATATATATATATATATATATATATATATATATATATATATATATATATATATATATATATATATATATATATATATATATATATATATATATATATATATATATATATATATATATATATATATATATATATATATATATATATATATATATATATATATATATATATATATATATATATATATATATATATCAACTTCACCTACCTTCAATTCCCAGTTTGGGGGTGAGGTGCGTAACATACACCGGAACAGAAAAGTAATAGAAGATCGAAGACACAAGCCGAAAAGAACCCCCTTTTAACGTCCCTTTTATACCCATTAGTAAGAACACGTCCCAGTCAGAAAAATCCACACTAGGAATTCACGAGACTGCGATGGACCCTCACTGTGGTATCTCGTCAATGTAGGATTCATCCCTTGGAAAAACCCACAACCATACGCCCTCACAAAACCCCACCATTCACTCCTGTGATGTACCCTTTTCTCGCTTCTACCAAACTCACATTCCTCTCCTTCAGACATTCCTTTACCGACTCGATCCACTTTTTCTTCGGTCTCCCAGCCGATCGGTTTCCAGCACACTCACCACTATACATCCGCTTACCCATCCGACTATCATCCATCCTTTCCATATGACAAAACCATCTCAAAATGTATTCTCGTTTATTCTCTCATTTACGCATTCCTTCACAACACACTACTCCCTTATGCATTCATTCTTCATTTTGTCAATCTTCTCACACTTAACACGCCCCTTGGATTGTCCATCTGAACACATTGTATCTTAGATTCATACCTTTTATTCCAGACCACAGTTTCACTACTATCCATTAACACAGATAACAACATACTCTCATGCAAAACCCTAGCTCACTTAGTCCCTTTACATCCACCAAGGATTTAACTGCATGAGCCACCTTCTTAGTATTCACAACTTTCCTACTACAATCTGCATCATCCGTTCCCTTTTCATCCAATGTATATCCTAATATTTAAACTCAGATACTTGTTCCAGCTGCTCACCATCTAGCATGACTTCACACCGCGGACTCTCCTCACTCACTACCATAACCTTACTCTTATCTACATTTACTTTCAAACCCTACTTTTAAACCTTGCCAAACTCTCTTCAGATTCGCCCCACAAAACCAAATCATCCGCACACAATAAGTAGGGCACCCTAAACTCTCTTCCTTTTTCCATCTTTCTAACACCTTCCCCTGCCACACCAACCTCTAATTCTTTCATAACCCCATCCATATACAAATTAAATAAAAAAGTTGACCTAACACATCCCTGCTTCACTCCGCTATTAATATTAAATCAATCACTTTCAACTCCATTTATTCTTACACATGCTTCACTATCGTCATACATGCTGTACTTTTGATTCCATTCAGAAGCCTATAATAATAATGTAGTACCAAGAACACCACATATCATTAACACCTGCCACGGAGCTACCCTATTAATCCTGTCATACGCTTGTTGCAAGTCCATTAAACCTAAATGCAATTTATTCTTCTTCTCTCTCATTTTATCAATCATTTGTTTCAATGTCGAAATTTCATCCACACATCCTCTACCAATTCTAAATCACCTTGTTCTTCACCAATCAATCCTTCAATCGCTCGACGTACTT